>CAUYON010028757.1:0-92900 GCA_963573935.1 Arctocebus calabarensis | reverse complement strand
ACTTACCCTCCTATGCTCCCTTACCATACAGCCCTGCTTTCCTTGTGGTTTTGGGGTTTATTTGGGACTATTTCTCCATAAAAATATTATCATAAAAATTTTTTGTCCTTATTAACCCCCCCCCCCCCCCCCGCCTACCTGGCCACCCCCACCCAAAGCTGCTCACGCCCTAAATCTCACCCCCTGCTTTAGGTTAGAGCAAACTTCACATTCTGAGTGATGAGCTTCCCTCTTGGCTCTCCCCACCCACGCAGGGTCTCCCAGCTCCCCACACCTCAATTTCTCATCTGTAAAATGGGTGCAGCAGGTCAGAGGAACCACAGGCACAGTACAGAGCCCCACCCAGGACAGGCACTCAGCAAAGGTGTGTTCCTTTTTCCTTCTTTAGCTCTTGTTTACCGGAGGCCTTACACCTGCCAGCCAGGGAAGGCTGCATGTTGCTGGGTTATTCTGTCTTCCAACGGGGAAAACAAAATCCCAGGTGGTAAGCAAGCAGCAATTCTCAGAAATAGCGACATCTGCCCGGCTCTGGCTTCCCCATTTATCCCTCTAGTTCAGCACTCAAAAGGACAGGCAGGTGGCCAGACACAGAGCTGAAACTGAATGACAAGAACCTAGGAGCTATGGGTAGTCAGGGCTGGGCCACCGCAGGGCGTGAGTCTGCAGTGGGATCAGCTCAGCATTTTGTTTTCTCTCAGCTGGAACATCGGAGCAGGGGGCTGCGCGGCATTTCAGACATTCGCAGAGTTTCTTTTTTTTAATCCTCAGGCGCAGCTCTGGGAGCCAGCCAGGATGTCTGCATGACCCTGCCTGAGCACTGAGCAGAGGACCTGCATCCTTACCTTGCCTGGCTTTGAGGGCAGGGCCTGGGGACAATGATCCTCTCCCGGGGGACAGGCCTTAGCAGCCTGCTGCCTCCTGCTCCCTGTCTTCTATGCTAAGAGGCTCGAAGAAGGCTACAGGCAGGGAGCTCAGATGCACACATCTTCCTCCTTTATGCCTATTTCAAAAATCACCTGCTCACTTGCTGCCCTGGTGCCCATCAGGCTAGACTGGTGCCCTGTGGACCTCCACAACCCCCCCAATTCCCGTTATCAGAGCCCTGATCATACAATATTATAGTCACCTTCTGATAGCTCCATCCTTGTGGGCAGAGGTGTCTGAGTCAGGCACCAAGATGGAGCAAGAAGCTGTGAATGAATGAATGAATGAATGCTTGCATGAGTGCATGCAAATCCTTCCCCCTCCTATGAGGTGTCTCTACCCATGACCGTGTCCTCCCCTGCACACGGTCGTGGGTAGAGATCAGACTGTGAGGCTCTTTTGCTCAGACCTGGCAGCTGACAGCTAATTACAGTAACATGATTAATAATAACAACAATAAAAATAACTGTCGCGTTACTGCCACCACCAATTACTGAGCATCACTACAAACCAGGTGCACTCCTGTCATATTTTATTGAAGGCTGGTGACAGCTGTGGGAGGTGGGTATTATTATCCTAATTTTTTAAATGAGCAGCCAGAGACTTGGAGAAGTGACTCCTTGTTTGGAGAGAGGGCCGGGGATGGACCAGACTGAATTTGGGACGTCAGCTTCCTTGGGCTGCCTTAACAAAGTACCACAAACTGGGTGGCCTACATGACAGGAACGCATTGCCTCGCAGCACTGACTGGAGGCCAGAAGTCCAAGATCAAGGTGTAGCAGGCTAGTTTCTTCTGAGAACTCGAGGGGAAGGGACTGTTGAGTTGTGGTTTCTGGCAATCTTTGGTATTCCCTGGCGTTCTTGAGATCCTCACCCCAATCTCTGTCTCCAGCTTCACATGGTGTCTCCCCAGCATGTGTGTTCCTGTCTCCAAATCCCCCCTTTTCGTAAGGACACAGTCATATCGAAGGAGGGCACACACCAGCTTGACCTCATCTTAACTAATTATTTCTGCAACAATTCTAATTCCAAACAAAGTCACATTCTGAGGTACCCAGGATTTCAACATGTGAATCCGGGGGTGGGAGGGACACAATTCAGTCCACAACAGCAGTACCCAAGAGAGGGGTTGAGAGTGAGCAAGGCCAGACACAGAGTCAGCAAGGCTGGGTGAGTGCTGGGAGGTACCAGGGAGAGGTTCGTACAGTGGGCTGGCTGCGGTTACTGCCAGAAGTACAAGTAGGGAAACCAGGAGTTTCTCATGGAAACTTCACCTTAGAGGGTCTTTGGGGGCAAATGGCTCTACCCACAGCCTTATCCTTAAATCAGAAACATGGGGTGCCCTTGGCCTGTCTCCGGTGTCGCTCAGACTCGACCGTCCTTCATCCACGCCTCAATAGTAAACACGTGTGTTCCATCTAGGACTCGGTGATGAGCGTGTGGCGGTGTGCACCAAGGAAGGGGCTGAGAAGTATTAAGTGGGGGGGTGCTTCAGACAGGCTTCCCCAAGAAAATCACCTATCAGCAGAGACTCAGTGGAAGGAGAGGGCAGTCACAGGGCTCACTGGGGATGGCCGAACTGCCAGGGAAGTGAGAACAGCCAGTGCAAAGGCCCTGAGGCAGGAGAGTTTGCTATGGCTGAGAGTGACAGGGAGGTGGGCATGGCTGGAAGCAGGGAAGGGTGGGTGGGGAAGGAGACCTCAGAGGACGGCAGGCACTCTGCCCACTGCTGGTCCAGGACTTGGTTTCCAGCCGGGCCTCATGTCCCTAGCTGCTGCCAGAAGCAGCCTCAAGTCCAAGTGTCCAGGCCCCCCAGCTGGTCCTCACACAAGCTGGCAAAAGCAGTCTCAAGGTTTTCATTATTGAAATGACTTTGTGTAATGATACCATGAACTCTTGGGAAGAGTCACGAAGAAAACTCCCAGGAACAATTAGAGATGGTGGACTCAGTAGGAATAGAAATTCCATTTGTGAAAACTGCCAAGGGGGACCCCAATATTTCCAACTCTTCACCGGCTTCGGTTTAATTGTCACAAAGTACCTCTCTATTCCTTGGGCTCTTATCAGGAGGTTTAGATTTATTACTGTGCTCAATATAGACTTAATTTCTGATACATGAAAAGAAAATAAAAAACCGCTTGCAGCTTGTGGCAGACTCGACTCCCCACCAGGTTCTCCCCATGTGCCCAGAGATTCCTGGGCAACCGCTGCTCCTCAGGAGTCCTCTTATTCACCCAGCAGGTTTCCACCCAGGGCCCACCGTGCCCGGCAATGTCGCCAAAACTCCAGATCAAAGGGGCACTGGTAGCAACACGATTAATGAGCCAGTTGTGCAGATGGTCAGGGGAAGAGCAGGCTTCAGGGGAGAGAGGACCCCAGAGAAGGACAGAGACAGGAAGACAGGGTGTGGAGGGCTGGGGGAGGGCAGGCAGGAAGCTTAAACTGAGAAATCAACTAGGCCTGTTGAAAAGTTGGCATTTGTGTGTGGGGGGGCTATAGCTCAGTAGTTAGGGCACTGGCCACATGCTCCGGGGCTGGTGGGTTCGAACCAAGCTGGGGATAGCTTAAAAAAAAAAAAAAGTTGGCATTTAGAAAAGATTTGACTGGGGCAAGCCCTAGCCAGTCAGATATCTCAGGATGAAAATATTCCAGAAAGTGGGGGCTGGGGTGGCTTTGCTCTGGGCAGGCGGAGGTGAGAAGAGACCCAGAGCTGGGGTGTTTAGGTCACAGCCCCTCCTCAGACGTTTCGCAGCAGTGTGGTGCTGCCATCCCACCTGAAAGCTCCCTGGGCAATGGGGTGCAGGATGGGGATTGTGACGCTGGCTTAAGGCTTAGGAAATGGGAGTTCTCTTGCCAGCTCCGCCACTGACCAGCTGGGCTCCCTCGGCTGAGTCCTCAGTCCCTGTGAGGCTTCTCAGCTGTAAAACACAAGTCAGAATCGCCACCTGGCCAGACCGTCATGGAGTGTGAGTGCAGGGGCCTCGTGAAAACTTGCTGTGCAAAACGCAGGTGCCCTCTGAGGTCTCAGGAGCCTTGTGATGAGTCTTTGGCCACTGCTGTTTGGCTCAGAGTGAATTCTCAAACGGGACAGAAACTCACCCACGGACTACCTTCCACACACCACCTGTAGGGCAGGGGTGGGGCCCCCTGAGCTCTCCTTAAACAGGAATTTAGCTGCAAGCAACAGGTCCTTCCCGGGTTCCCTTCTGCAGGCTCCTGCCTGGAACCCTTCTCCTCCTTGCTCTTCCATCCCCTCGTTAGACCCCTCGGACTGGGAAAGGACCCTGCCTAGTACACCCAGTCTGAAAACCCCCACTGTCAACTCAAGGAGCTCGAGGTTGCTAGGACACAGGCATCTCCAGGTCCCTGGGCCTAAGCACCCAGGGCAGGGACCCACGCATTGCACCCAATGGCGGGGCAGCCAGCCCCACCAGCATGGCCACAGGGCACTGTGGTCAGGGGCAGGGGCCAGAGCTTCAGAGAGGAGCCCAAGGGCCTGGGAAGTAGTTGGAGCTCTGTGGTGTCTCCCCTTTAGCAAGAAAGGGGAGAGCAGGCCTGCTGACCTCGAGCTGGGCTTGTCCCTACCTCCAGGCACTGCTGGACAAAAGCATTGGCTCCTTGGAAACAACCCATAACCTGGGAGGAACCAGCAGGTGGGCTCAGGACCTGGCAGCACCCGGTGCCCAGGAAAGGGGCTCACACCCAGTGGGGCCAGAGGTGAATCAGCTGAAGTCACCTTGGGAGTCGGCAGGGTGACGCCTGTGCAGTGAGGACGGCACAAATAAGGTGGTAGTGGGTGCAGGGAGAGGCACTGATTTATGAGGGAGCACCCACAGAGCCCAAGAGAGCACCCAGCTGGAGGAGGAGCTGGAAACAGGGGTGTGGTACAGAGTTCCTGCCTGCAGACCTGGGGCCCAGCAGTTGAGGATTTGGGTGTGGCACTCAGGACAGAGACTTGGGACTTGGCAGCCCCTAGGTGACCAAGAGAGGAAGCAGAAAGTGGCAGGTTATAAATACAAGAATCCCTCCCTGCGCCCTGTCTTCAGGTGAGCTTCCTAGGCCAATCCTGGAATGTGGCCTCCCCCACGGGATCCTTGCTGCGTGGAAGACTGCTTACTCCTGGTCATGGTGGGAGGATTTTAAGCTAAGGCCTTAATGCAGAAACTGGCCCTCATTACATTGACTGCTTGCAGTAAGGTTCTCCTGAGGCTGCTGGGGTCTCAGGAGGAGGTGATAAGAAGAAGGAATGGTGTACCAGGGTCCAGAGGAGCCTCAGGGCAGGTTGGCTGCCTGGGGAAACCCGCTTGGAGGCTGCAGGGCCAGGGTACCTGGGTCAGACACCTGGGGGGCAGACACTGTGCTCACTCCAGCTGGTCCTAAGGAGCAGGAAACAATCTGACTGGGACTTGCTAACAGCTCAGGATGCTTTGCAGCTTCAGGTCAGGATAGCAACAGCCAAGAGCAGCCAAAGACGCACTTGGCCTTGGTGTCCACTGCAGGGCAGTGACAGCTTCCTTGCCCAGGGCTACAGAGCCGGGAGCCCAGGCTGGCTGGGGCCAGGCTCCCAGTTGGCCACCCCAGGTGCACAGGGGCCACCTCTGTGCCAGAGGCCAGTAGTATAGATTCACCTGCATAACCAGCCGGGGCTGACCAGGTAGTGAGGTCATGACCCCTCAGTGAGGCCACCCAGGGAGTGACGCACAGCAGTGGCAAGAACAGGGTGTGGGGTCCCAGTCAGAAACTGGGAGTGACCCTGCGTGTCACCTCACTTCTCTTAGCCTCAGACTCCTGCATGAAAAGGGGTCACTGAAGACCAGCCTAGGCTATGGTGGGTTTGTTGCACGGCCAGAGCTCTGGGCAGTCCAGTCTCTGCCTTTAACCCTGTCTTCTCCAGCTCCTCAGGATAAGCTCACACCCCCAGCAACAAGCCAGGGCTTAGGTCTACCTTGTCCATGACAAGTGTTAGCCTTGTGACCTTCCTGCTACTCCAGGTCTGTGGTCAGAGATTTGGAGTCTGCAGGGGAATCTCAGGTTTTCCCACCAGGCCCCTGCCTACGGCAATGGGAACTCAGGATTCACGGCAAGAGACTGGCAGAGTCAGATCTGATTTTTACTCACAGTCTGTATAGGGTGTTTCTCCTGGCCGCGGGTCTAGATAAACTCCAACATCAGGAAATCCCGGAGTAGACACTGCCCCATGCATTTCAAATCAAGAGGACCAGATTATACTTGATTGCCTCTGGGAACGAGGAGCTCTCTACCCAAAGTGACAGCCCATTCAGATCGTCTCTCGCAGCTCTGACAGTTGCAGCCCTTCTGCCTGATCTACCCCAGTCTCCCTGCTGTCCCAGCCCTGCCCCTCAGAGACACAAAGAGCACAGTCTTTTTCATTCCTCCCCAACTTGGCCCTGTAGAGGTCATCAGTTGTACCAGTTTCAACAGCCCATCCTAGGAGGAGGCGTGATGGCAAGCCCAGGCACCCACAGTGTGCTTCAGAGGCCCCACTATGTGGCACTGTACCCGCGTGTCTCAGCCCTGGGCTAACATGGGCATTGACCCCATTTTATTGGTGGGAAAATGAGCTGGGAGAAGTCAAGGGATTGTCGGGGGAAGAAGGCCTGGGAGTTGTTGGTCTGGGATTTACCCCAGATTGGCAGATGCCAGAGCAGGGTTGAGCTGTTAGATCTCCTGCCTCTGCGTACACAACAGGGTCCCAGGGTAGATGCAGGAGTCTAGGGTGAGGGCCACCATCTTCAAGTCCCCTGGCCAGGGGACAGGAGCCAGTCCCACATCCTGCAGCAACACCTGTGACAATTTCCTCATCTGGGAAACAGAAACTCAGGACAGGGCAGCCCACTCCAGGTCACCCCCTAGCAAGTGGCAAAACCACGATTCAAACACTTTCCCATCCCCAGGTGGGACCTCGAGGACAGCAGCTCAGCGCGCTGGCTCAGCACATTTGGAGGTGAAAACTCACCCTGCCCTGGCTGCCCTCCTCTCTCAAACAGCTGGCAGGGCTCAGTCGTGTCCCCAAAGATGCCAGCAGCAGTTGGCCACACCACAGGGGGCAGGGTCCTTTTGCTATTCTTGGCTCCTCGGGGCTTAGGCTGCAGAACAAGCAAGGTCATCCTCCTGTCCCTAAAAGAGAAGGGACTCAGGTTGGACACACTGGTGGAGGATTTCCAGAAGGTGAGGACAGCTCTGGGTCCAGGGGCTAGACCAATAGGTGCAGGTGGCGGGAGCTGAGCCCTGGAGGTCCCCGCCTGGTCCTGTTTGCTATCTTATAGGCAGATATGAGATGCCACTGCTCAGTCACCATTTTCCCATAGGGACCTAGGGCCCGGGCTGAACCCAGGGTGGAGGGGGGGTCTACCCACTGTTGTGCCCCCAATACCCATGGTACTGCTTGGCCCGTAGGAAGGGCCTCTATAAATGTTTGCTGAATGAAATGTCTAGTCTGTGAGGAAGACCAATCTAATTTTTAAGGATTAGATTGTGGGGAGGCAGACACTTTACTAGTGACAGGCACAGTCCAGAGTTCCTGAAGTCCTCACTACCTGTCAGCCACGTGTGTGCATGTTCTCACCTCATCTAGTCCTCCTGACAACTGCGTGAGATGAGAACAAGTCCGACCCTCATCTACAGACTCAGAGGTCAGAAAAATGGCTGGAGCAGGGCAGTGGCAGGATTAGGGTCATGTTTCATCCCCTGCCCACTCCTTTGGTCTCTCGTCATGTAGCTGGTCCCAGCCTCACCTCCCAGCATGCCTGGCTTGCCCTCGGGTTGGTCGAGAGCACACATGGGCCGTCCACTTGGGAGCCTGTCTGCCCACCAGCACTCTCATCTGGGCCACCCTGTCACTCAGGGTCCCTTTCATTCTCCTCTAGAACAGTTACAAGCACTGTACGGACCACCTAATACATGCCAAATGCTTGGAACGGCGCTGTGATTTTCTCTCTAATGACCCACTCCCTGTCATTCACACATCAACCCATCCAGATATACGTTTGTCACCCATCCCCCATCACCTACTGAGTCACCCATCTGTCTACCAGCCTAGCCCTTCTTTTGTCTCCCCTGCAGCTCTCCATCCACCCAGCCACCCACCTGCATCCCCCTTTTCATGAACTTCCCTACCCATTAGCCACCCACCTGCTCACTCGATCACCTGCCTACTTGCCATCACTAGTCCCCTTGGCCACTCACCCTCCACTCCCTCTGTCTATCCAACCATCCACTTGCCCCTCATCTATGCATCATCTGTCCCCTCCTTCCTACCCTCCCTTCCATCCACACATTCCTCTGCCTATCTCCTGGGATGCAAAGACACAGAACTTGAATCAGAAGCAAGGACCCTCAGTGTCTTTGGGAAGCCCAGGCCAACACCAAGCATTTATATATTAAGACAGAAGCAGGAGGGAAACAGAAAAAAGAAAGGCCATCTGAGCTGACTAATCAAGGGAGGCTTCCTGGAGGAGGGAGAGCTTTCTAACGTGATTTCCTAGGGCCTTCCCCAACTTCAGTTAGAGCAGCAAGCTGCAGGAACCAGGTTCCAGTGTTGCTCCTCTGCCACCTCTGTCACCTCCACATGACTTACCTTATTTTTTCCCAGGACGGAGCCAAACTGTGGAGGCAGCAAGCTTATGCACAGTTTTACAACAATAATAAACTGACACTCCACGCTGAAGGCCTCGAGTGTACCTGTTGGCCTCAGGGGGGGAGGGCTACAAGCAGGAGGGGCCTAGGAGGTGGGGAGAGAGGATCCTAATTACACAGTGGAATTAATCACAGCACCTTTACAGAAAGGACTTCACACATCATTATTTGCCGTGGGAAGAGCGGCTTCGTTTGGAGTGTGGGGAGAATTAATTAAAGTTAGGGACACACTCGGAGGATCAGGGATAAAAGGTGCAAGGCAAGTGCCAAATGCGTTTATTAATAAAACGCCAGTGCCAAGGTGCAGACGTGGCCAGACTGCGTGCTGGGGGTCCCAGGGGAGCCGCAAGGGGCCTCAGATGCTTCCTGCCTTCCAGGCTGGCCTGTGAACAGCACTTATCCAACTCTGAGCACCAAGGCCCGCTCCAGACTTGGCTCTGTGGTGGGTCAGCTGGGGACACCGAGTCCAGGTGGACCCAAGGCCTGACCCTCTGGGAGCTCCTGGCAGTGACACGAGCACAGATAGACAGCGTGAGTATGACCAGGGCTGTGATGGGCAGGAAGCCCAGAGGAAGCAGGGACCCACACTGGACCTCAGAGAAGGCTTCCAGGAAGATGATACAAATTCTCTGGGTCCTCAGAGATAAGAAGGAGAAAGATTCACAGTCCAAGAAGAGAAAAGAGAGAATACAGCAGCACCTTCAGAAAAGGCGAGAGGCTGTGCAAGCCCAGGGTGGCCATGTGGCAGGAGATGGGGCCAGACAGCTGGTGGAATCCAGACTTTATCCTGAAGGTGGTAGGGAGCCATAGAAGGGCTTTGAGCAGGAGAGTGCCACTGTCATATTTGGGTTTCATACAGATTCCCTGGCTCCATTTTAAGGATGGACAAGAGAAAGGAGTCAGGGAGACTGTCGGCTAATGCACAACTCCAGGCAGGAGATAGTAAAGCTTGGAGCAGGTGGCACTAGTGGCTACTAAGTGGAGGGTCCTGGGAGGAGTGA
This sequence comes from Arctocebus calabarensis, assembly GCA_963573935.1. Taxonomy (NCBI): domain Eukaryota; kingdom Metazoa; phylum Chordata; class Mammalia; order Primates; family Lorisidae; genus Arctocebus; species Arctocebus calabarensis. Next base: position 83,319 of record CAUYON010028757.1, on the reverse strand, counting down.
CTGAGAGGCTAGAGCTGGGGGGGCGAGGGACTCTCCCAGTGAAGAAAGACTGTGAGCTCCCGGGTAAAGGGTGAGAGCTCACACCCTGACTGGACCCATGTTTGGGGCACAGACCTATCCTGCTCCGACCTCCATACCTGAGTCCCAGGGTGCGGGTGTGGCCCAGGCTGTCATGGATCATCAGCCCTGTCACCTCCACCCTGGCGAGGGACATGGCAGCCTGCAGCTCCCAGCTATTGCCCATTTGAATCCGCGTCCCCTGGCCCACCTTACTTCCTCACTGCTTCTTCCTTCCTCTCCTGACTGGCCAGGCTCCCTCTAGCTTCCCCGCGCTGGCTCAGGGGTCGGGACCTCAGCTTCACCAATGGAAGGTGCGAGCTTTTGGCCTTGGCCAAGTTGTTTCCCATCCTTAGTTCCTCTGTCTGTGAGATGGATGTGGTGATGATGGGGCCAAGCCACAGGCTGATGATGGTTACAAAATGCACAGAACGGCACCCAGCATGGAACCCAGAACAGTGGTTGTGGTTATTTCTCTGTGTTCACACCTGTGGCCAGAAGGGAGCTGGCAGGACCGGGAGGAGGAGCCAGGAGGCTCTGTGGAGACCCCAGGGATGAGATTATAGACCACGCTGTTGGCATCTCTGGCCTGGGGAAGCTCTCTGGGCCCTGGCGCCCAACTGGGCTCCCAAACCTCTGGGCCAGCAGTGAGCCACAGCAGTGGTGTCTGCACACTGTGCACCTACTGTGTGCCCGGCCGCGAGCAGTCAAGCCCTACAGCGTTACAGATGGCACAGTGAGGCTAAAGACACAGCTCAGGGCTCTGACCTTGCAGCCAGTGTCCTAACCACTGGGTGGCCCTGTGTCCTAGGGCTCTGCCCCTGCAGCCGTGAATGGCCTCACTGTGACCAGTGCTTCCCATGTCAGTGGGAGAGGGGAAGCAGCTATGCGTAGCTGGCCAGGCCCACACACTGCCAAAGGCACAAGGATGACAGTGACTGACCAGCCTTATGCTTCAGAGGCTGGGAGGCCTCCCTCTCCCGCTGTGGAGTGAGCGTACCAAGCCCTGCAGCCCCGCAGCCCCACCAAGGCTCGGCACCTGTGCAGCTGTTTTGCCTCCTCGGCCCACCGTCCTCTACACACGGACACAGCACAGCCACATGGTATAGGGCATGGCCGAGCTGGGCCAGCAGTTCAAATCTCTGCTTGGCCACATCCCCTGGGTGACTTGAGGTGTCTAAATCCCTCTGAGCCCGTACTCCTTGAATTTAGACAGTGAGGAACTGTGCTTGGAACCCCAAGATCTTGAAGAGAGAGAGGAAGGGACTATGGGGTCCTTGGGAGGGCGGGAACAGCTCCCTGAGGATGTGGGGGAAGATGGGCGTGACATGTGGAGACTGGGGCCTGCTGGTCACACTCACACCAAAGTGCCCCAGGGTCTCGGCTTCCCAGCACCTCCCTCTCAAAGGAGGGTCTCGGCAGGGCTGGAGGTGGAATGCCTTATGCCTGCAACATCTAATTAAACGGCAGCAATTTTGACGTGGCAGGTGATTTTCTCGGGAAGCCTGGCTTTAAATTTAGCTCCCTCCCCAGCCAGCCCTTTGAAAAGGCTGCTCTCCATGGAGGGAGAGAGCGTGAGTCATCAGCCAGGCCGCCCTGTGAGCAGCAGTGTCTGCGGGGGAGCAGGCCTCCCGAAGGCAGAGAAATAGTAAATAGGGAGGGAGGATCAGAGCGAAGACGAATGTGGGGTGTCAGGCTCATCCTGACGCGCAGTAGGTGCTCACAAACAGCTGGGGCACCGTTTCCTCGGCCAGTCTATGCAGTTACCTGCGTGGGTCTCCTCAGCCCAGGTGGGGGTGGGGAGGGAGAAGCAACACATGTCTCTTGCGTGGTCCAGTGAGACAGTTTACATGCTCTGCCTCACCAAATCCTCAGGATAGCCCCCGAGCTGCACCCTCATCCCACCTCAGCAGAGGCCCAGAGCGTGGAAGGCTGAAAGGCTCCCTCAAAAGGCAGCCGCATTCTAATCCCTGTAGCCACCTGCGTTGCCTTACATGGCAAAGGGGGAAATGCAAGGTATGTTGCAGGTGGGAGTGAGCTACGGACTTGGAGATGGGGGATTATCTGGGGTTATCCGGGTGGCCCTAATGCAATCACATGTGTCATGGGAAGGACCCAGAGGGCGCTTCAAAACAGAGGAGGCCACGGGAAGCGGAGCAGAGGGACATTCGAGAACTCTGGGCTCCAAGACTGGAGTGATGTGGCCACAAGCCAAGGATGTCACACCTGGCAGAAGCTGGAAGGGGCAGTGAAGACCCTCCCTGGAGCCTCCCAGGACACAAGGCCATGTGGACACCTCGATTTTGGTTCAGGGATGCTGATGTCAGACTTCTGACCTCCAGAACCACAGATTTTATAATCATTGGTCACGGCAGTCCACAGGAAAGTGAATGAACTTGCCCCTGGTCACTCCGTGGGTGAGGGTCCAAGCTGAGATTCAAACCCAAGTCCAGTTCCAAAGTCCAGTTTTTCCTGCCTACCCCTTGGCCTCCTGAAGATCAGAAGGGACATCAATAGGCTCAAGTCCTGCTAAGTGGCGAGCACTCATTTATTTTGCCTGTTACAGTGCAGCCTCTCATTCAATCCTCGCAGGGCACTTTCAGGTCATTCCGTTTTGCAATGAGGAAACAGGCTCAGAGAGGCAGGGTGGTCTTGTCCAAGGCAAGGGAGCCTGAGCTGTGGAGAAAGGGGAGGTGCAGGGCCCTGGGAGCACAGGGGCACAGCAGGCCTGGCAGCAGGGGCAGGAAGAGGCAATTGTTTTATGCTCTGGAAAAGCCTCAACACCGCTGTTGTCACCCGACCAGCCGTGAGCTTCTTGGAGGAACCCACCTGGGTAGGCACAGAGCCCAGTGTCGGGTGCAGGAGGGAAGGGAGGGAATCCACTGAGCAATGAAGCTCTGCGACATTGCTGAGCATGTGTCCTGAGCATAGCACACACATGTACACAGATCCCTCAGACACAAGGAGAACACAGTTACACCCACTGTATGCGGAGCCCCCAGAAGGGAGAGGCCCGCGCATTCCACCCACCCCTGCAGGCCAACATACTCATACACACACACACACACACACACAATGCATACCCCACATGCTCATAACACACACACATACCAGGCACATACCACACACCCAGCATACGCACCACACATACACACACTGGGCACATACACCACACACACACAGGCCGCCCTGCTTTCCTCTCCTCCACTCAGCAAGAATCCATTAAGTAGCTGAGAGTCCCTGGTGCTGAGAGCTGAGATGACCTCAGGACACAGTCTGCCAGGGGCGTGGACAGGCACCTCCCAGCACAGACCTGCTGGTTGTGCCTCTAGGTCCCGCCCCATCAGCAAGAGAATCTTCCACCTGTTTCTTAACCCTTCTGGTCCTCAATTTCCTAATGGCAACATGGGACATTCATGTCCCCTCAGGACGGCTTTCCAGGTGCCAAAGCATATCCTGTCTCTCTCAATCCTCTAGACATCCTGTGAGGTGCTGCTGTGATCTCTTTAGGGAAGAAAACTGATATTCAGGGAGGTTTTGTGTCATGCCAAAGGCCACATGGACATTTAGGGACAAAGTGTCACCTTGCTCCAAATCCCAGGAGCCTATGTAGCAGAAACACTGCCACCCTTGCCTTCACCACGCTCTTTCCCTACAACTGTACAGGCACCATCCTCCCCGAGCCCTACTGGGGTCATGGGCACCCTGCCCTTGGTTGAAGACTGTTCCCGTGGGTAGAGCATACATCTGGTCCCTCGGGGTAGGTACACACACCACCCACACACCAAGCCTCTCTGAGCTGCTCTCTTATCCTTGAAAGGAGCACTGGCTGTAACGTCAGAAGTACTGTCTGGACCCCCAGCCCCATCAGCAATGGGGTCTTGGGGTAGTTGCCACCACACTGTTGCTGGAACACTGGCTGTCTCTGGTTCTTCCTCATTAAAAGGAGGGCAGATGTCTTCCTTGAAGCATGCCTTTGATGTTAGTGAAGTGAGTGAGCCAAAGTTGGGGAACCAAGGCCTTGGACATCAGGCTTGAGACCTGATTCTGCCCCCCTCTGGCTGTGTGGCTCAGAGCAGGTGTCCTAACCTCTCTGAGTCCCTAGTCCAGTTCCACATCTGTAAAATGGAGAGGACATAGTCGAAAGTGTTCACTCCCGTTTTTGATAAGATTCAATTAATGTTTATGAAAATGCTCAGACTGCTGCAGGTGACTCCAGATACGACCAGTACTGGGGCCAGTCCTTCAGGGGCTCTGTTTTCCCTCCTAAATTGAGAAATCTATAAGCCATTCCCCCTGTAGGGCGCTAGAGGAGGCTGCAATGTCCTCCCAAGACCTGAGGTCATTGGGCCAGGGACAGAAGGGGGGGAACTGAGGCTCACTGGCTTGAGCCCACACAGAGGTCAGCACAGCCTTGTCCTGCAGGCAGTGGGGGGTGGGGGGGCATGAAAAGAGGGAGTAGGAAACGGGGTCATGGGAGTAGAGAGACAACAGGGGCAGGCAAGGGGTGCCCAAGTGGTGGTCCAGGAGGTGGGACTCTTCTCCTCTGAAACCTAGACAGAGCATCCCATCCGATGTGATGAGTCCTCCCCTCAACTGACCATGACATCCAGCAGGAATAACAAGGCACCCCTGGGGAGGTGCCTGGCAGGGTGGGAGCCCTTGGGAAGGGCTTCGAGGGCAGTAAGGACTGTGGGGACAGGGTCTGCCGGCAAGAGAGGGCAGGTGTTCCTTCAGGGAGGGCACCTGGAGCCCACGGGGGAGCAGGTGCACGTGGTGGGGCGGGGGGAGGAGAGTCTGGGAGTGGGAGAAAAGGAGAGATAAGGAAGGAGGAAAGAAGGAAAGGAAGAGGAAGGACCGAAGAAGAGAGGAAGCACATTAGAAAGGAAAGAAAGAAGGGTGGGGGAAGGGGAAAGTAAGTAGAAGGAAGGAAAACAAAGAGGAAGGAGTGAAAGAACGAACAGAAAGGAAAGAAGTAAAAAGAGAGAAAGTGCGAAGAACGAATAACAAAAAGGAAGGGAAGGGAGCGAGAGAGAGGAGATTCTCAACAGAAAAAAATTAAAAGAAGCACAAAGAGAAAGAGAGAGAGAGGAAGAAAAGAGATTGCGAAAGAAGAAAAAAATGAGCGGAGGACGGAGAGAGAGAGAGAGAAGGAGAGAGAGAAAGGGGGAGAGAGAGAGAGAGAGAGAGAGAAGAGAGAGGGAGGAGGGAGGCGAGGACGCCGCGGGCGCCGGAGAGGGGGAGCGCGGCGGCGGGGCCAGGCCGGCGGGAGCGCCGCGGGCTCGAGGAGGGGGCAGCAGAGGGCGCGGGACGCCGGGCGGGCGACTGAGAGTGAAGCGGGCGGCGGCGGCGGCGAGCGCAGGGCCCCGCGAGCATGAGCGCGGCGGCGGCGGCGGCGGAGGCAGCGGGTGCGGCGCGGGGCTCGGGGCCGGCGGGCGGCCGGGCGGCGCGGGCCGCCGAGTAGCCGCGGGCGGCGGCGGGACAGCGCGGGGCATGCGGCCGGCCGCCCGACCCCAAGCCGGACCCCGAGCCGGACCTCGAGCCTCAGTCCCAGCTCCAGCCCGAGCGCCGCGCCGCGCTCCGTGCGCCTAGGAGCGGGCACCTTACGGACCAGAGCCCCTGAGCCTGGGGTCCCCGAGTACCCGCAGACCCCAGAACCCGGGACAACTGTTGCGGCGGCGGCGGAGGCACCGCGGAGACGTGGGCAGCCCCCGCGCCCCAGCAGGCGGCTCCCGCGGGCATCGGCTCCCGGCTGCGGAGCGAGGAGCGAGCGGGCGGCGGGCACGAGGTGAGTGGCGCCCCGCGCGGGCCGGGCTGGGGCCGCGTGGGGGATGGGCGCTCCGGGTCGGGGTCCGAGCGCAGGGGAAAGGGGCCGGGGGCGGAGCTCCTAGCGGAGGGGGGTTTGAGGGGGGGCGGGGTCTGCGGCGCCACGGCCGGGGAGAAGGGGTGCGGGCTCTCGGTCCAGGAAGGGTGGGCGCACTGGGAGAGGCGCGTAAGGTGCACGGGGGGATCAGGGGAGCTTTAGAAAGGGGCCAGGGACGAGCAGAGAGTCCAAGGGCAGGACTATGTGGGACAGCGGGTATTCTGGCATTGGGGTCCGCGCTAGCGCTCACCGAGGTCAGGATCCCTGAATCTTGGAGAGGAAGGGGCCCCAGTCTGAAGAGCAGTCCGGGGCGAATCGTGAAGGGACGCGGCAGCAGGGACCGGAATACGCGTCCGAGGTGGGGACCGGCGTCCAAGGACCGAGTCGGGGAGCGCAGTGAGCCGGGAGCCCGGTGCGCCCTGGATAAGGTCTGGAGACACGCTGCAAACCCGGCAGGTTCCGGGGGTCCCAGCTGGGCGGCGCGAGGGTATGAGAAAGCCCCCTCAAGTGCATGCCCCTCGGTCCCAGTCCGCCTAGTGGCCCCAGTGGAACGGCTGCCGCCTCCCAAGGCCCCATCAATATCGATCCTGCGCCCGGGGCTGGGTGGCCCGGCAGCGGCCTCGGAAGCGCCTTAGCGCCAGCGGTTGCCCCGGCAACAAGACCCCAAGCGTCTTCAGGTTATATTTATTCTAATTATTATTATCATTATTAGTATTAGTATTTGCTATCCAGCCAGAGGATGAAAGAAAGGAGGAAAAACAGCCAGTCAGTCCATACGCCTGCAAATGTTCTCTCTTTGGAAAGAGCCAACGACTGGCTGATGGACCCGGCCAGGTCCGTGCGGGGGTCCCACTCCAGGTGCTGTCTGACCCAGCCGCACCCGTGGGGCAATGGGCAGGGAAGGGGTTACATAATCTGCGGCAGGGTGTCTGTTGTGTGTCTCTTTGTGTCTCCCTACCGCTCTTGGCCTGCTGACCCTTCCTTTTCTTAGTGACTGTTTCTGCCCAAGGAACCCCAGGATGGGAAGAGCAAAAAGTGCCTAGCACCAGGAATCACTGGGAGTGGCCTCCACCCCTTTATCCCCTGCTGGGTGACCTTGAACAAAGCTCCTGCCTCCTCTGAGCCTCTGTTTCCTCATCTGTAAGATAGAATGAGAGCCATTCCCGCCACCAAAGGTTGCTATGAGGTAATGCTGAGAAAACCTTGTGAGTTCCCAATGAACACTGATGGCTCTGTGACCCCAGGAAACCGCCCACTGGTCTCTGGACCTCTGTTCCCTTGGCTATATAATGGGGCTCCAGGCATTGTCTAAGATGTTTCACGCACTGACGTCCTGTAAATGTCACTGCCATCTGTGATTGAAATACCATTGAGCTGGCAAGTTTGGTTCCCACCCAGACTGATGGGAAGTTCCTCCTTCCAGCACCTTTGTTTCCTTGCCTGATTCTGATGGTCAAAATATGACTAGGAACTAGACAGTCCTGCAGGAACATTGAGAAATTTCACCTCCAGTAGGCCGTCAGCTTTGGTTGGAAATATCATTCAAAACCAAAATGCAAATAACCCTCAGTCTGGTCAGGGCTGTCTAGAATTGGGGGTCTCTCCTCCATCCCCTGGTTCTGTGACTGCTCCGTGCAGGACACCTCTGCAAGCAGTCCGTTCCTCCAAAGAGGCTGTTCGCTATGCCTGTCCTGGCTGGAGATTGAGCAGGGAATAAGAGAAGGCCGGAAAGTTCTGCAGCTCCTGCCCCTCGTGGCTCGAGCTGAAAGCCCTAGGCAGGGTTGTGCCTACTTCCTTAATGTTCCTCAGCTCTGTCTCAGGCCATCTGGGAGGCACTGGACTGATGCGGGAAGCAGTTTGGTTTGGAGCTGTGTGTGTGTGTGTTGTGTACCAACCCCACCCTCCTGGGTCAGCCAGCCTGGAGCTTGTCGGGGAAGTTGGACTGGACAGAGGGGTAGGGAAGGGCCAGGGCCGCTCAGACTTTTGTGGGCAAGAGAGAAAGCAAGTGAGGCCTGCCCAGAGGGAGGCCACCCGAGAGCCACTATGGTTGCCAATTATCCATCTGTCCATCCGTTTCTTCCCAACCCTTCTTCAGCCAACTCCACGAGCTCCCATGCCTGCCCCTGAAGGGCACAGGCTCTGCCTTTGGCAGCTCTTAAGGAAGCAGAGACAGAAGTCACGAGATGTAGGGCACATATGGGGGCACCTGCCCCTTGGAGGCTAGGAGGGGTTGGGGCCGAGGGCACCTGGACTAGGAGGACAAGCATGAATCAACCAGAATAAGGGGGAAAGAGGTGTTCTGGGCAGAGACCCTCTGTCGGCATAGATGCAGAGACCTGAGAGGCAGCCTGCAGGGTGGAAAGGGCAGGGGAATGGCATAGCTGGGGCAAGGCCAGGGCAGGCACAGCACCACCCCCACTTGGGTGAGGGTTTAGTTAGCAGTTCAGGCCAGAGAGGAGGAGGGTGGCCAGGTTTGGAGCTTGGATAACCTCTAGGTGGGCTGCCCATGGTTGAGGTAGGCAGAGGGAGGGTCAGTGTGAGACAAGAAGATGGATCTGGTTTCTGACTCTGGGACTGTCAGCCAAACTCTCGCCAGCCCCTCCCTGCTGGTCACACTGCACAAGAGAACTGCCTGATGCCCAGACCCTTGGCTTCTAGCAGGGGAGGTGGCAAATGGACATCAGGTCCAGCTGCTCCCACTGTGTCTATACAGGCTTGCAATTGCACCCCCTACAGCGAGCGATAGGATTGCACTTGGCAATGACATCCCTGAGGCCAACTCTGAGGCAGGTGCTCTGCTGAGCAGAATTCATCATCTCAATCCTCACACCAACCCGTGAGCTGACAATTTTGGATTCTGTTGTGTAGATGAGAAAGAAGGCTCAGAGAGGTGACTAATCCATAAACCCAGCCAGGACTGTGTCCCTCACTACGATGCTCACGACGCTCTATCACCTGGTGCGTGATGGTGATATGGTGGCCATGAGCTGCTGTGTGAGGGCCTAAGTCTGGCTTCCTAGTCGGTATCCTGTTGACTTCCTGGTATTTGCTGAGCAACGGGTGTGGCCCATCTTATGCTCACATGAAAGGTGTCACTTCCCTTCTCTGTGACACTCTACTGCTGTCAACCCAGCCTCTGTTGCCTTAGCTCCTCCCCGTTGACTCCTCCACACTGATCTTGGGAGGAATTGAGAGCCCCTTCCTCAGAGGGGCTTTTCCCAGCCTGGCTACCCTTTTCAGAAGTTACTGAGACAACAGTCAACCCCTAAGAACAGCGGGGCCTCATTTCCCAAACACTCATCTAAGCTGTGAGGTCCTGAACATTTGGATCCAGCGTAAGGAAGGAGGGGATGTGCTACAGCTATCCTGGGAACATCCAGGTGCCACAAGTCTGTAGGGATCGGTCTCACTCTGCCTGGCAGGGAGGAATCCCATCTTTCCCTCCCTGTCTCCTTTCACTCTTTCCCTCCTTCCCTCCTTTCTCCAGTGTTTACATTCCTTGACCCATACAGGTGATCCCCCGGGGAGATAGAGGAGACCCACCGAAACTTGCTCCCAGGCAGCTCTCAGTCTAGCTGTGACAGCCTCTGTACCTGGTTACTAACTGGCTGTGGGTGTCCCAGCACTGCCGCTTACCGATGTGCCTCCCCTCCCTGCACTCCCAATCCTGGTTGTGCCAAGCACCTCCCTCTTCCTTTCAGCTGTGACCAGGTTGGAAAGTCCAGGAGGGCCTTCTGCTAGCATCCTGACTTCTCCACTCGCTGGCAAAAACCCCCTCTGAAGCTAGGTTTCCTTGTTCAGTGACTAGGGGTCACGGCACCTCTGAAAGTGCCAGAAAGGCACCAACAGGGTCTTTGGCAAGGGAGCCCCACTTTTCCTTGCCTGCTCGGGGTGTGTGAGAAAGTCAAGGACACAGCAGCTCCCGGGCCTGTGTGCTGTGTAGAGCTGGGAGGAGCCCCAGGAGCTGCTCAGAGGACGCTTGAAGCTCTCAGGCTTCCCCGTATACAGATGGGGGCTCTGAGTCCCAGAGTACCTGGAAACAAGCTCAAGGTCACCGTGAACTGGTCATTCTTGAGGGCCAAGGTTGTCTCCCATACGTTGCAGGTGAGGTGGGCATTGTCCAGCGGCCTCTGAGGCCGCCACCAGGGTGGAAGAGCAAATACTCCTTGATGATGAAATTTGCACTAACCCCCGTTCTCCCCAGGCTCCCTTTACAAAAAGACTTCGAAATCTCTCCTCCCTGGCCATCCAAGCAGAAAAGCAGAAGCTGAGAAGAAATGCAAATGCCTCCTGCCCCATGCTTTCAGACGCCAGCCAGCCAGGAATGGAGGGCCTCCCGTCCCCTCCCCTCCCAGCCCGGGGCGCACACTCCACTCACGCCCATCTGCCTGCATGCGCACCTACCTCAGCAGATGTGCGCAAATGCGCCTTCAAGAAATTAAGAAATAATGCATGAGTTTCCCAAATTACACCCATTTAACACTGAATTAAGTTCTGGAAACTCTTAACAGAGCTCTGGAAGGGGAAAAAATTTTTTTTGTTCACACTTCCCTGGAAAATAACACAAACCGTGATCTTTTAAAACCCAGCTACATAATCTGATTATTCCTCCCTGACAAGCCTCAGAGAAATGCCGGGCGGAGGGCGGGGACAGCCGCGCTGCTGCTGCCGCCGCCGCCGAGAGATTTGCGTTGGGAAATTGGGCTGGGAAAGTTTGTCTCCTGTGCCAGATTCTGAAGCTCCTCATCACTTGATGGGCTCAAAATAAAGTGCCGTTTTCTTAGATATTGGCACAAATTAAAAATAAAGGCAAATTCCTTCCATAATCCAGTTTGAGAATTTCCTCTGAGGCTCCCGAGCCTGTTACGGAAACGATGGTGATTTGCTTTCACTGCTGGTTCCTTCCCTTTGTCCGGAGGACTGCACGTGTGCAGCTGGATTTATAGACAGAAAGTGCACTTAGCGTTCATTCCTCCCGTGTTTCTGGAGCACCTACTGAGTGCTGGATGGGGCGCTGTGCCCAGGGGGTGAGGAGACATGATTTGAGGTAGGGCCTTGACTGGTAAGTTTTACTGCGTATTTTTTGGGAGTGGGGGATGAGGCAACAGAACAAAAGGAAAACAGGCATCTGAGAGTCAGGGAGGGCTTCCTGGAAGAGGTAACTTTTGGCTGGGGTCTTGAAGGACATGTAGAAGTGTGCCAAGCAAAAGGTGGCAGAGGGCATTTGAGAAAGAGGGTCTCATGTGGGTGTGCCCCCCAGGCATCTCCTAATTTTAACATAGGAAATTTGCTTTGTTACAACCCCTTGATATTTGTCTTTTCACAAAGCCTTTTCAGATCCATTATCTTCCATCACCCTAAGGTAACCCAAGGCAGATCTCATTTTCCCTAAAGAGAGCTGAGCCCAGAGAAGGGAAGCAGGTGGCTGGAGTTACAACCAGATGGGGTTCTGAAGCCCAGGACTCCAGGACATTAGGTTTTCTGAGGGCCAGAGGCAAGCATAGTACACTGTCACATCAAAATCGTAAAAATGAAATCAATGGACCACAGACACTAACACCAGAGCCCATGGGAGCCACCAGAGACTGACTCCCTCTTGGCTGTAACAGAGAGTGGGCTTCAGGACCGTGTCTTGCTGATGCCCGTGACAGAGCTGCCAGCTCTTGAGACTTGGTCTCTGTCTGCATCCAGAAAATGTGGTGGTGGAGCCTCTCTGCCAGTTTGCAGGAAGCCAGGCCTTGTCACTGAGCCCCAGAAGGCTGGGTTCAGCCCTCGGCTCAGCAAGAGTTCAGCAGTGTCTTTGTTGTTTGAATTGTTCAGGCTTCTGGGAACAGGTTGGAATGTAGCATTGGCTGGGTGTAACCGCCCAGAATCTGATCCCTGGGACCACAAGGCCTTTGGGGAATGTGTCCTGCATCTGTGCCCTGGCCAATTGTCAGGGCAATGAGCCAGAGGGAGGTTCTAGGTCATGGTGCCTGGGTGGGATGGGGGTGGTCTGAGGTAATGTTCCTTTTCCAGTAGCAGCCTGAGGTCTGTGCTGGGACACCCCCCCTGGACCAATCTCCCCTCTGCTGGCTTCTCACTCTGAGACCTTGGGCAAGTTATGTAACCCCCAGAGCCTCAGTTTCCTCACCTGCAAAATGGGTCATCATGAGACCCATCAAACATAAATTTGCATAAATGCTTAATTGGCACAGAGTTTGCAGCCAGTACCTGGTCAGCCCTCTGTGTCTTCCCTGTGTTACTGTAACAAGCTTCACTGCTACTCTGTTAATACTGCTGCAGCCCTTCACCAAGGGCCAGGCAAGAGCCCAATCTGATCATCCCCAGACCCCTAGAGTAGGGACCTCCGGACAGTAGCTGAATGAATGAGGACATGAATCAGGTAAGCAAGTTGGAGGGTAGTTTCTACCCAGCACCACGGCAGCTCTGGAGCCAGGAGAGAGAAGCCATTTCTGGGGCCCGGTTCCATCTAGCTCCACCTCTGCCTATTTCACTCCAAGCCTCAGCATCCTTGTTTTCAAAATAAGGTTGACAATGATGATAACAATAACTTGAATGGGTGGTTGCAAGGATTAGAGTAGGGAGCGCCACATTAGGATAGGTTAGTGACAGCCATGATGTACTGCCCCCAAGCTCTAGAGAGACAGTGAGGATTCTAAGCCCAGTCTCCACTCCTACTGGCGAGAAGTCTTTGGACAAATTATATCACCTTTCTGAGCCTCAGTTTCCTCACCTGAAAAATGGGAAGAATGCCCACCCAAGTCTCAGAGAAGCAAAGTGACTTCCCCGAAAATACACAGCTGCTAAGTCACAATAGCTGGACCTAGCGGCTTCTGCTATTTCTCCTGTGGAGGCCAAATACCCTGAGGGGTCAGGAGGGGAACTGTCATGGGAGCCCACCACACACCTGCACACCTCAGTTTCCCTTTCTGTAAAATGGGTCTATAGCAAGCCCTCCTGCACCGGGTCTGAGCCAGGGTCACTGAGGGCCATGCAGAGTGCTGCAGGTGGGCACGCCCTTTTGACTCATTTGTTGTTTGGATGACTCCTCCTTGGAGGAGAGAGACAAGGGTAGTCAGCCCCTCCGGAGTGGGGCCTGTGGCAGTGGTGAGGAGCCATGCAAGAGGCTGTGTGTGTTCTGTGTGGGTCAGAGGTCGGGAGGCAGAGTCTTTAACAACTGCAGTTTGGGTTCTGCTGCCGCCTGAGGCTTCCTCAGAAGGAGATGGGTTTTGGAAAGGGGTGGGTACACCGTTCACTGCTGAGACAGTATCTGGGGCTGATCCTGATAGGCTCGCAGTCTGCGGGGACCCACAGACACAATCACCTTTCTGCCTCAAGGCTCTGGTCCCTCAAGGGAATGCACAGGTACAGATGATGACAAGTGGGGAGCATTCTGCTTGGGGGAAAGGGGTAGGCATCAAGGAGGCCTTCCTAGAGGAGGTGGCCCCCATGGAGACAGTGTGAGTTGACCAGGTTGACAAGCGGGGGGCAGGACGATTTGAGGTGGTGGGAGCAAGGCTGATAGAGCCCAGAAAAAGGGTTGGTACAGCTGGCCCTTGGCATTTGAGAAAAGCTGAGCAGAAGCTGAGGCTGGACTACAGCTGGCCCTTGGCATTTGAGAAAAGCTGAGCAGAAGCTGAGGCTGGACAGGTGTGATCTCTGAGGACTCTGGTGAATTCCCAAGTTTGGGCTTTACCCTGTGGATCCAGATATGCGGCTCAAGAGCCCCACCATCCTCTGTCATGCCCAAGGCAGAAACTGCCAACGGACCACCATGGCAGGACCCATATGCGCCCAGCCCCCAGGCAGCCCCAGTTGCCTCCTTACCTGGGGTAACACCGATCTGCTCTTGTACTGCAGATAGTGGGGATAATGATGCTTGTGTTGGGACTCAGCTCAGACCCCAAAGTACCTTCCTAATGGGAGAGGAAGGCAGGTTGTGACCAGTCTCTGGTGTGACCCCACTACCCCACGGTGCCTGACAAGTTCAGCAAAGCCTTCCCCTCCGGGGGCAGGGTGCTTCCAGCAGGCCCCTGGGTATGAGTGCCCCCTAGGGGTGCAGACCTCTTATGGGGCCAGCCACCCCTCCATCACCTGCAGGTCTACAGGCCAATGGGACTGCCATGGATGTCCAGCCAGAGCCCCGCCGAGGAGTGAGTTAAAGATTAGGAGACTTCTCTCCCGAAATTCAAACAATTGGGCAATCTGTTCTGGATCGATTTAGAAGCAGTGGAGTGAAAAAAATTAGAAAATATAGTGTGAAAGCTATTTTCTCTCCCTCTGGGCTCAGTTGGGCAGAGGGATGAGCCGGAGTTTATTTGCACACTGTCCAAGGGCGTGGCCAGGGCCTCACCTCCCCACAGCCCCTCCACAGGCACCCCACCCGCTTATCCCACCATCTGCTCCTGCATGCCCAGCTCTGGGCTATACCCAGGGGTTCTCAGAGGGGCATCAGTCCAGGCTCTGGGCTTGGGGAGCCAATGGCCTACAGCAACTCAGGCGTGGGCATAGCTAAAATCAGACCTTCCGTCCCTCCCTCCCACTGCACCAGACCAGGCCTCTCCATGCCAAGGCTAGGGCGTATCTGTCTCGTTCACTCCTGTATCTCCAGGGCCAGGGCCTGTGATCGAGACTGGCACATAGTAGGTGCTGAATAAAAGTTTCTTGCTTAAAAGCGGGGAGGAGGGAGGGAGGGAGGGAGGGAGGGAGGGAGGGAGGAAGGGGACTGAGACTTTGGATGAAGTGACCCCCTCACAGTCATGTGGTCTGTTAGTGGTGGAGGGGGGATTGGAATCAGACCTGTCACCGCCAAGATCTGGATTCTCCCCATGCCCACCAGGGGCCAGAAGCGGGGCCTGAAACATTTAGGGGCCTCCCACGCCACTGACCCCTTTCTTTCCTGGCACGGTGCATCCCACTCCTCCTAACACAACTCCTACATTTAATCTTTCACGACTTGAGCCAAATGCTGATTGTTTTAAAATAAGCTTGTTCAATGTGAGGCCAGACCAGAGTTGGGGAGGGGTGGAGCGCAGAAAGCCAGAGCTGTCCATAGGCTGAATTGTCCCCTGAAGGAAGCAGGCTGCCTTGGTGTGGTGGGACGTTCTCCAAGGGGTGGGGTCTGCCTGGGATGCTGTGAGCATGGGGACAGCCAGCACCCATGGGACCAGCCGATTCCCAGAAAGGTCTCTTCTGTTTTCCCCTAGTCATTAGGGTTGGGGGGAGGGGGAATTCTCAGTGACAGGAAGTGGTTTCATTTCGGGGATGGCCATTCCCCCTCCCCTTCCTCCCCAAGGCCCAAAGCCAAGACCCTGAGAGAAACTTGCTTTGGAAGCCTGACCAGCTTGGGTCCAAGCTGCATAAACTCAGCAGGTGTGTGTGACCTTGGGCAGGCAACCCAACCTCTCTGAGGCTTAGTTATCTCATCAGCAAACTGAGGGTGGTAGTCCCTCCTCTTCTGAAAATGCAGAGACAGTCCGCATAAAACATCCAGTGTCGGTACTCGAGAAATACTCGTTCCTTCCTGCTCCCCTGTGTGGGAGGTCAGTCATTATGTACAGTCTGACTCTTACTTGGACTCTGACTTGGTGGCCTGGAGTCTCCATGGGTTTTCAGTCCCGAGCAGATCTCCCAGCTGACAACAGTGGGCGAAGCCACAGCGCAGAGTCCCTTTGGACCGAAAGTGTCTGAGCACTCACCTCTCCCCACACCGCAGATCTATGGTTCAGGCCGGGTGCGGCCAGCCTGCTGTTTTGGAGGGAGCCCCGTGCTGGGAAGCCAGAGGGTCTACCATATAAGTACTGTGTGTAAGTGACAGCCTGTCTGAGCCTCTGTGCCACCCCCTGCCCATGCTTCAGGGTCCCTGTGTGACTCATCTGGGAGAATATAGGTGACAGCTCTAAGCAGACCCCAAGGCCAGGAGAGGATGCCCAGGGAGAGGGGACCTTGTTGACTGATGCCCTAACATGTGCCCCAAGGCTCACGGGGACTACCTCATTTAACACTCACACTGCCCAAGAAGGGCCAGGATCAGCACCCTGCTTTACAGGCGGAGGCCCCTGGAAGCCGAGTCACGTGTCCTGGGTCACAGGACCAGCTGTGTCCCCCATCAGGCTGGTCTGCACTTCCTGTCCTCTCTGGCCGTGGCTGTGGCCACCCCCTGCCAGCCATGGGCCCAGCACCTGCTTTGGAGCCCTGCACTAGCCTTTCTGGCTCTGATTGGGTCTCCTGTTGACAAAGCTCTTTCATAGATGCTTTTCGATGTTACCTCTCCATTCCCTAGAAACTTTTGAGCCAATATTCCCTCAAAGCAGCACACTAATTAGACTTCCACAACACTGTTTACCCAGATGTCAACCTATGCTATAAAATGTAGCAGTTTTCCGCCCATTACAGGGACAGTCACTGTGGAAAACTGCAGGTGCTGTTTCCTCTAGGGTGCTGCAGGCTGGGGCACTGCGCGTGGCTGCGGAGGACTCTGCGGTAAACACTCGTCCGCCTGCCCGGGTCGGGGGCTCCCAGGTGGGCTCCACTGGGGGGGTGAGTGGTCGGCCTGTTGAAGGGGTCTTCCCCTGGATGGGGGCTATGCCCTGCCTTCCCAGCCCTTCTTCCTCTCAAGCACTTCTGGGATCAGGAGGCTGCGAGGCCAAAGCCCACCCAGGCAGTGGTCAGGGGACCCCGCTGCTAGGCAGACCTCCACAGACACGTTTACGAGTGAGTCTTCTGTTCTACAGTATAGACTCAGAATCAGAATAGATCTCTCATTTTGAGAGAACAGAGAAGAAAAGGGATCCAACTAAGGAAGTGGTGGCTGCCCGGTGAGGACGCTGGCCCCAGGGAGTAGGGGGTAGCAGGTGGGGGTGGGGAGGGGGAGACTGTGGATCTCTCCTGCCTCCTAGTGAAATGGTCAGACCAGTTCTGACCTCACAGCCACTAGCACAGAGCTGGGGGAAGACGTGGGGAGCCTGTGTCTGCAGGGGGCACGGCTCTAAGTTAGGTGTCTGGCTTCTTTGGCATGGATGAGAGGGGGTCTGTCCTCGCTCACGCCCCACCTGCCCTTTGCACCAGTCCGGTAGTCCACGCCCCTGTGGGAATGGTGTGCAGAGGGAGACAGCAAAGCAGACATGAAGGCCACAGGGTGGGGGTTCCAGGGTCCACGGGAGTGCAGATGGGAGGAGGAGGCTGCTGTCTGTTCCGGTCTAGGCAAGCTGGCAGGGAGCAGCAGGGGGCCAGGGAAGGCCTGAGAACCATTTCTGCCACCTTTGGAAGTGCCCACTTCCATTGCTGTCCAATAAGGAAGATCTCCCAGGCATGGGTTGCCCCAAGTAAGGGCAGGCCCGGGTTGCTGTGGGTCAGTGCAGCTGATGGGGCCCCAGGACCATCCATGGGGCACCTGACGCTTTTAAGAGAAGCATCCAGTCCCGGCCTCACTCTTGGCTGCCAGATCACCACCTGCCCAGCAGCTTCGGTGCCAATAGCAAAGCATGTAGGCGGGAGGCTCGTTAACCCCCAGAAGTGGAGCTGGTCCAGGTGGTGGCGAGAGTGGACTTAGGCCCTCCAGGCTGGCGGTGGGGGGCTGAGAGTGCCAGGTCAGGGGCAGGGAAGCAGGCTCTGCGCCATCCCTGTGGTCTCCACTGTGGCTCTATTTGCATAATTTTTGAAGTTGATTGGCCTAGAGGCAACTTTGCTTAATCACAGCTGACAAGTCTCTGGTTGGAACAGCAGCTGCTGCCAATTAGCTGCGTTGGTGCCTTGGTTTGTTGTAACTCTCTGGGCAGCACCCCCAGCTCCCGCTCCCGCCCGCCCTGATCTGCTTCAGAGGGAACCAGGAGGCTGCCCCGAGAATGGCGCTGTGTGCCGCAGCCCAGGGCTTCTCAAACATGAGGGTGCCGGCGACTGGCCAGCGCACAGCCTCTGATGGAGCAGAAAGGGTGGCCCAAGAGACTGCATTTCCAGCAGCTCCCAGGAGATGGTGGGGCTGCCGTCTGTGGACTCTACTTGGGGTGGCAAGGCTCTCGCCCAGGGCTTTTCAAACTGAAGGGATCTATTTGTGTTAATGAAGTTTTACTGGGACAGAAAATCACCCGTCTATCTATCTAGTCTTTCTATCTAAGACTGCAGAGTTGATCTGGTGGCCTGAGAAGCAGGTGGAATCTTCTTTATAGGAAAAGTGTCCTGCCCTCTTCCCACGGGCATGGACATCGCCTGGAAAGCTGGGAAAGAAGCAGGTCCTGTGCCCGGCCCTGTTCTCATCTGGCAGTCCTGGGTGGGGGGAGCCTATGTTTCCAGCCAGCCCCTCACTGCGGGTCCCATGACCACACCCTGTGGGAGCAGGATGGCTGGAGATAAGGCCTGTTGAGCACAGGAGAGAGCACTTTGCCCCGGAAGAGGCTTCATGTCCCACCAACATCTATAGAACCTTGTGGTTTGCCACACCTCCACCTTCTCCTCCTACTCTGTGACTTGGTCCAGGGCCAGAGAGAGCCCCTCCTGCCTCTCTGAATCACCTGAGGCCATTCTCTACCTTGAGTGCATATTCTGTAGCTCAGCTGGTCTTCCCCCTGGCTTGGTGGGAATGGCACCCATTTACAGAGGAAGAACCAAGTCTCCCAAAGTTAGAGGAGCCACCTGCACAAGGTGGCACTAGGATTCTATGGCCTGGCTTATGTCCCGTGTGTCTCCGGGACAGATTAAAGTGCTGAGATATAGGGGACGTTATATGACCCCACAGCCCTGACTGACATAAGCACAGGGGGCTTATGACTGAGAAGCCCTCCAAGGAACAGGGTGTCTGGGGCTCCCTAGGGGAGGCAGGAATCCAATTCCCACCGCCCAGGAGGCCCAGGAGCCCGGGGCTGTGAACCCCTGGAACAGCCTTCCAAGAACCAACCCCACCACAGCTACCTGGAGGTTGGGCCTGTTTGCAATTGATAGAGGCTGTAATCGTTATTTTTATTTACATGTATATAAGCAGAGCCTGAAGCCCCGCACGTTTGTGTGGCTGTTGTTCATCTGAGTAGCTGCACAGTGCTCCAGGGTTGGCTATCCCCACCATACGTTTTCCTGTTTATACATCTGGGTTGTCTCCAGGGTTTTTCTCTCACAAACAATGTGCTGCAATGAATGTTCTAGTACCCGATGCCTTTAGGCCAGCAGAGAAGGGTGTCAGTGCCATCCTCACATGCCATCCCTGAGGCGAAGGCCTGCCAAGCGGAGGACGCAGCAAGACCAGCCTCTTGGCATCCTTGGGCAGGGCTAGAGTCCTCTGACCTCCAGGTATCCACAACCCCAGCCCCAGGCAGCTGGTCTGAGCTGTGGCTCCAGCCTCTGTCAAGAGTGGATAAAAGGAGTAGAGTGATTGGTCTACTGCACACCCATCTTTCCGTGTGTCATAGGTAGCAAGGCAGCCCAGGCTCAGAGCGGCCAAGGGCCTTGTTTGGACTCACATAGCGGAGGAGGGACTTGAACTTGAGTGTTCAGACCTCAAACTCTGAGCCCTGCCGGTTCCCTGAGGCTGTGCTAAGTCTCAGACAAGAGCCAGTGAGGAACTTTGTATGTCTTAGTCCCTCCACCAAGAACAGCCCCTCAATCCCCCTACTCACCCTTCGGGAGCCTACCGCCAGAGCCCCCAGTTTGAGTCCCGGCTCTGCCACACTAGTGGGGCAGCCCAGAACAAGTTACTTAAACTCTCTGTGCCCCAGTTTCCTCATCTATAAACTGGGGATAATCACAGAACATCCTAATAGTGATGTTTAAATAAATAACCCCTCTGGTCCCTACCCCACCACCAGGCTGCATCAGGCAGGTCTGGGCTCCCTCGGCCCCCTGGTTTCCCAGTGTGGCAGTGATCCCTCTGGGCTTCCATTGTCTGTCTAAGTTAGCTAGATAAGGTACACCCAGGCGGTCTGGACTCACGCCGAAAGGGACAAAAAAGGAGGTTAATCTCTGGCCTTGCTCAGGACGGGCAGGATTCCAGGGACAAGAGGGAGGGAGAGGAGAGCTGGCCTCCTGTATGGGTGGGTTTAAATGCCACCCAGGAGCCGTGGTGCTTGCCAGACAGGAATGCCAGCCAACAGTACGGCAAACAGACCACAGTGCACAAAGGCCTGGGGTGAGAGATGGCTGTGGGCTGGGGCGGGGGGTACCTGGGACCTGGGAGATGCGGCTTCCCAGGCCAGCTCGACTCTTGGGCTGTGTCCACATGAACAGGGAAGCCACTGATGTGTTTCTGACAGTGGCAGATATGGGCACCTCCCCCACCCCCACATAGAGGACCCTGTGCTGCCAGGTGGGGATGGGCTAGGTAGGGCAGGACGGGGGCAGCAACACAAGTCAGCCTAGCTGGATTCAGTTGATACCCCTGCTACTGTGGGCCCTCGGCAGATCCTGCTGTTTCTGGGGCTCCTTCTCCCCAGTTTTCTCCATGCAGCTTACGGGGCGCGTGACACAGAGGAGGGGCTGGTGCAGTGGTGGCACTAACACCCACTCACCTGAAAGAGGCTGGCCCAGAGGAAACTCACACGTGGCAAGCCAAGCGTCCACCAAGGCATGGCTCCTGGGCCCCGTGGCCTGAGTCCTCATCATGAGATCTCCTGGGGGACAGCCTGCTCACCTATAAAATGGGACTCTTGCTGGTGCTGGGAGGACACATAAGGTCATTGGACTAGAGCCTGGGCTGCAGTGGGGGCTGCAGAACAGTCATTGTCATGCTCAGCCTGGTGGTAGAAGCCCCAGGCCCCAGGGCCCAGGCAGGAGCTGGGCTCCAGCTGGGCTGACTCAGCTCCCAGTCCCAGGCCCGCCCCAGGGGACCAGGCTGAATTCTTTCCCACATGTGTGCCTGTAGGAGGCTGGGCCAAGTTGCTCCCCTTTTATTGAAGTGTAGGGTCAGCAGTGACCAAGAGCAAGGATGGGCCCCTAGCCGTAAAGGGATGGCAGCCAGGGTCCATGGAGGGTTCTGCCCCCAAATCACAGGGCAGTAAGGCACGTGCTGCAGAAGTTTCCAGGCCTATGCTGTGCTTGCACCCAAGGCTGGTGGCCCAAGGTCACTCCTGGTGGTGGCATGAATTTGTTCCTGTTAGGAACAAATGGGGTCAAACCCTGGCTGAGCCCAGCTGTGTGCCAGGTCAGGCTGATTGGCTGGGGGTCTGCTGGAGAAGCCAGGCAAGGCCGCCAGGTACCCTCTGTCACAGAAGAATGCGAGAGGCCATAGGAAAGGGTTTGTGGCAGTGAACAAGAGCAGGCTCTGAGCAGAGGGGCATGGGTGCTGTGTGACCTTAGGTAACTTGCCAGCCGTCTTTGTGCTTCAGTGTTCTGGTGTCAAGAGGCCAACACAGAGAGGGTGGTTGGGAAGAGAAGGCCAAATATTCAGAGTAGGGCCTGGCATGTCCGTGAGGGCTATGGAGGGCATGCCATCAGGACGGCTTCGTCAGGCGTTGAGGGGATTTGCTTGGCTTTACGGGGACAGGATGGGTGTGTTCAGCCCATTGTGGTGTCTGAAGTCCCCAGTCCAGCTTCACTCCTGATGTGAAATGAACAAACAAACAGCCCCTCCCAATAACCCTTCAAGGTGGGCATGTCATCCCTATTTACAGAGGCAGAACTGAGGCTTAGGTCTTTGTCTTTTCTTTACGGTGGTACCTACCTCAGTGAAGAAGGGGCCCTAGGGCTGGGGCCTCTCATACTGAGAAAGGCCAGAAGAGGGTCCAGGGAGTTCAGGAGAAACCCAGGCCACCCTCCGATGGGCGTTCTGTGTGCCTGGCTTTCCTCTTCTTGCCCTGACACTTTAAGTGATTCATTCTTCATGTGATATTTTTATGTTTCTCCACTGGGTGATAAATGCCTCTGGGATTTCCAGGGTTTTTTTTTTTTTTGTAGAGACAGAGTCTCAATTTATTGCCCTCGTTAGAGTGCCGTGGCATCACACAGCTCACAGCAACCTCCAACTCCTGGGCTTAGGCTATTCTCTTGCCTCAGCCTCCTGAGTAGCTGGGACTACAGGCGCCCACCCACCACAACGCCCGGCTATTTTTCTGTTTTGTAGTTCGGCCGAGGCCGGGTTTGACCCTGCCACCTTCGGTATATGGGGCCAGCGCCCTGCTCGATGAGCCACAGGTGCCGCCCTCCAGGGGTTGTTTTATCTCTATGGTCCAACCAAATAATTCATGAGGACAGACAGAGGCAGAAGGTTGTCAAGTTGCAGAGGACCCACGGCCATCTCAGCCAAGCTTCCCCTTTAAGTAAGAAGGAAGCTGAGGCTCCATGGAGGGAGCTGCTCACCCCTCAAGGGGGCAAAGCATCAGGGGCCTTCAGTAGGCCAGGATTTCTAGCTTCACCATTTTTGTCTAGGTGCCCTCAGGCAAATCCCACCCTTCCCTGGGCCTCAATTTTTCTTTTCTGTCAAATGGGCCAGCAGTGGTGCCTACCTCAAATATTCACGAAAGTAACACAGACAGAGCATTTTATGGGCATAAAACTGGCTCAGGGCAAGGGCTCAAAAAAGGGGATTGATTGACACTGCCAAGTTTATAACTTGGACCCAGAGCCTAGCAAGCTGCAGGGGGTGCAGTGGAGGAGTGTTGTCGGGGAAAGAGAACCTTAAGAGATCTGGAATGTTAATCCTGCATGGTTAATCCTGCCAGCTTGACCAGGGGACAGAAGGGGCCTTGAGGGTACAGATCCAGGACTCTGAGCTGTCCCACATGGGATCCCCTCTCCCATCCCATCAGAGCCCCAGAGTTGGATTTTTTGGCTTAGGTGAGTGGCTTCCACCCAAGGCTGGTGGTCACTCCTGATGGTGGCAGTAAAGGTTGAGGTCCTGCCTCAGAGGAGGAGCAAGCCCGTTGTCCCAGGGCCTCCTCTCTGCTGCGCGCATCTAGAAGTTTGCTCTTTGCAATAGAATGAGTCTGGTATCCAGGTCAGTGAGTGCTGACAGAGTTCCTGCTTGCTGGGCAGTGAACATTTATTCAGCACCTACTGTGTGCAAAGAGAAATGGGGTGCAAAAAAGTCCCAACCCTCAGGGAGCTTGTACCAGACAGGGAAGCAATAAGCCAGCAGGTAAGGCAGAAGGAAATCAGTGCTGACTAGAGACACAGGCAAAGTGTGGCAGGAGGAACTGGAGAATCAGAGACCTGGCATTCAAACACACTTTCATTTGCCAAAGGGCACAAAGGAACCCCTCATGTATCTAAACCATCAGCTTTGGGAACAGCAAAGGGGCAGGGGCAGTTAAGAGTCATTTATGGAGCAGTTGCTAAATGTTCTAGCTTCTGGTCCTTTCTGTCTAATTTCAGTGTGCCCGCAAGATGGGGGACAGAGGCAGATCAGCCGGCTGGTAACTGGTAAGGCCCTGCTTCATGGCCAGGGAGACTGACTGCACAGCCGGTGTTTTCACCCCCAGCACCCACTGTGGGCCCATCTGGAGTCGGACAGATGGGTTTAAATCACACTCCTGCCACCGTCCAGCTCTGAGCAAATCACTTAGCTTCCCTGAGCTGCAGTTTATTTATCTCAAAGATGGAGAGGATGATTTCTGCACTCATTCAACCAATGTAACACACGTTTATAAAGTGCCTACTGTGTGCCAGGCCACATGTTGCATACAGCCTGGGGCACAAAGTGTGCAGGGCTGGATTCATGGGTGTGTGACCTGTTCAGGGCTGGGCACCAACAAAGCTTAGTTCACAGCCACTCTTACTGGAGCTCCAGGTACCTGCCCTTCCCCCATCCCGTGGACTGTGCTGCCTGGCACCCCGGCGCAGGTGAATGGGTGGCCTCTCTGTCCTGTGTTGGACCTTCCCCAGGCATGTGCTCCAGCCACCTCAGCACCAGCTTGGAGAGGGAGGATGACCTCTTTCCCCCCGCTGCTTCCTCCTACAGCACAAGGAGGTCAGAAGGACATGCTTTGGTCTTAACTTCACATAGATGGGGCCTCAGGAAGTGTTTATTCCTGGACTTTACAGTTCCGAGGGAGATTTCATAACCTCTCAGTGGACGTTGTCCTGAGAACAAAAGTTCACACACCCAGGATTAAGCCTACACTGGCAACCGGGGAACTTGCGGAGGATAAATGTGGCTGGTGACATTGTATGTGCACCAGAGTGCTGCCTGGGGTGTGAGCACTCATCATTCCGTGTAAACGGGCACAGGAGTTTAAGTCTCCTCTTGGGGACCCTCATTCTCTGTGTGAAGGGAACCTGATGGCCCAGCCCAGGGCAGTGGTGAGAAATGGGGGCATCACAGCTGCTGGCTGATGTCCCCGGGCCTTGCCCACCCCCAGAAGGACTGTCAGTGAGGCCCCAGTGGGCCCTGCCCTTGCCCGATTACTGATTCCTACTAATGCTGCTACCACTAGTCGCCACGCCCAGGTTTCATTGCTGGTCCATGGTGTGACCTACTGTGCACAGAGACTGTTCATGACTGCCCGACCCATGCTGCCAGCCTCATGGCCACAGCCCTTGTCTGTTATCTGTGGCTCCCACGTGCCCAGCATGGTGCATGGCCCACAGCAAAGATGTGTTAGGTGCTGGTCGATGAGGAACCACTCTCTGGGTGGTGGAGGTGGGAGGGCAGGTAGCTGAGGCTGCTTCCTGGATGAGGGGGGCTCCAGCTAGGGCCCTAGGAAGGCCCGATTGGGAAAAGGGCCAGTCTGGGCCAACGTCCAGGCTCCTGAGCTGCATCCCCAGCTGCCTCCCGCCCAGCTCCCTCTCACATGGCAGTGGAGTAGGTAATGTGTGGGGGTCACAGGCAGGTGTCCTTTGTTCTCAGCACCCAGCACCCTGGGCAGTGGTCTGGGGCCCTCCCCTTTTCGGGTCCAGCAGGCATCAGGGCATGCTTCACCCACATGGCCACGGGCGAATCCCACCTCCAGCCCGTGTCCTGGTGGATCTGGACAGTCTGTGGCAAGCCTTGGGTGAGGGAAGGGGCATAGTTTTAGGATCCCGCTGCAGAGAGTGAAGAAATCAGACAGGGAAAGCTGGCCTGATGGGTAGACGGCCCAGCCAAGTATTGAGCCTGCAGCTGCAAAGAGGGGCAGAATGGCCCCAGCGCGGAGGAACAGCATGTGCAAAGGCCCAGAGGAGGAGCAGCCCCCAGCGCCAGCCCTGTTCAAGCGCTTTGATGCTCTGCTTCACTAAGTCATCACAACGTGATGTGACCCTGTGATTTAGGGACTATTTTTAATCCCCTTTCCAGGGCTGAGAAGACTGAGGCTCAGTGACACTCCAGCTCACATGGGGTGTAGTTCCCAAAGGTAGAGCCAGAACTTGGCCGGGGCAGAGTGGCCCAGCCCTGGGCCTTGCTGCCCTTGACACCGTCCAGACAAGAGGTAGTGCACGTGGTGTGCTGGGGGGGGGGGGCGTGCCAGGCAGGAAGCCCCTGCTCCTGTGGGGGTCTCCAGGCATCTGGCCCGCATCCCACACCCTGGCCCCACCCTGCTGTCCCCCCCCATCCCATGCTGCCGAGCCCATGTTGTTGTTCTCGGTGGGGTTTAATTCATCTTCCCCGGCTCTGTTTCTCTTCACATGCCCTCCTTTCTCTCCTTCCCCGGCCTCGCCAAATTCGGTGTTTAAAAATAATCCTCACATCTCGGAGCAGCAGTCGCTGGCTGACCTGGGGGGTGGACTGCAGAGATGTGTGCCTGGCTCCGTGATTCGGACCTAGTCAAACCGCAAGTGTTCGGGGAAGTCTCACTCTTCCAGAACGTTCTTCCAGTTATTAAAGTTTTATTGTTGGTCACGAGCTATTATCTCAGGCAGTTTACCACTTTTCGAAGAAATAAAACCCGGGAGGATGAACTTAATCTGTCTGTAGGAATGTGCTTTCTGGGGGGCCTTGGAACGCCCTGGAAACTTTGTCAGTGCCGGGAAGTGGAGGTTTGGAGCCCAGTTTGACTCCTGTTTCAGCTGCTGAGTGGTTGTGTGACCTCGGGTCTGTTGTGTCACCTCTCTTAGTCTTGGTCTCCCCTTTCCAAGATTTTGTTGGGCTGATGTGGGGTCACCTAAGACAACACCATTAAGTTTCAGGGTTGTACCCGGCACTGGAGAAGAGCTCAACTGGCATCTGCCAGGCCAGGTCAGCAGTCTGAGTGGCTGCACAGGGCAGGGATGACAAGAGCTGACCGCCTTTTAGCCCCCATGCCCGGATGCCGCAGACCTCACCTACGGGGCTCTTCGGTGGCAGCAAGACGTGCCCTCACCAGAGCCCAGCGTCCCTGAGTCAAGGTCCTGCTCTGCAGACTCCCCCGAGAGGCCCAAGGGACGGCTTTGGTGAATATCTGTGCTATCAATCTCATGGAGGCCCAACAAGGATCCCAGAAGCTGCCCGTCTCTGAGACCCAGGGATGTTCCCACGCAGCTCTCTGACCCAGCCTGGGGTGGGGAGGTCGGCCTCTTAGCTTTGCCTTCTTAGATCATTGGAAGGGGCTTTGCACCCACATCACTTCCAATGCACCCTAGGTTTTTCTTTCCACTGAGGATTTAGCCGTCAGTTCTGGAGTCTGGGGGGTAAGGGCAGCCCCCACCCCTCACCCAGATGCTCCTTGCCCTGGACCCTTGCCGGGTGAATAGGGATGTGGCTCGCACCCATTGGCTGGACCCGGGTGGGAGTGGGGGGCACAGCTGGGTCATGGACACTGAGCAGTGTATCACAGCACGTGCACCTGCTGCACCAGGGACCTGCGCAGCCACAGCAAGGTGACCCTCACCGCAGGCCCAGGGGCCCCTGGTAGTTCAATCCCCCAGGGGGCCTGCTGGTGTGCTGCCGGGTGGGGGTTCCACACAGTCCTGCCACTCCTCAGCCCACACCTTCGGGCTGCACGAGGTCCCTGTCTCACAGCAGATCTCTGCAGACTGTGCCCCAGGGTGGAGGGTCTTCCCAGGTGTAGACACCAGATGCAGGATGGACAGGTAGGGGGTAGTGAAGGACCCTCGGGGCCCGATAGAGAGGTCACAGGGGTAAACCTCAAAGGGGAGCCACTGGCCACCCTGAAGGCAGGGACTCACCTCCTCTGTGTCTCTAGAATCCAGCCCAGGACCTGACTCGGCACATGGGTACTGAGAGAATAGGTGATTGAATAAATGAATTAACATACTAATGAAAGAAGAGATGAAATACAATAAGCCTAGGTAGAGGGGCAGACTTCATCCACTAACAGAATCAAGGCAGGCTTCCTGGAGGAGGTGACACTGGGGCAGCTTCTAAAGCAGTGCCAGATTCCCACTCCCAGGAATGAGGTCCCAGGAATGAAGGAGGCATCCCAGGGGTGAGCACCAGCCCTCAACATCAGCCAGTAGACTCAGGGCTTTGCACAGAACAGGCACAGCAGCAGGGAGGGCCAGGCAGGACTCCTTACTTTCCCAGCAAGCCCACCAACTCTTAGAAGTAAGCTCTGGCCACAAAAACAGGGCAGCTCCACCCCACAAGCACCAGAAAGACCTGTAGCCTGGAGACCTGTCTCTACTCCCACTTCCCCATCTGTAGAATGGGGCCATGGGGAGTCCTCTCAGGGGAGCCCTCACTCTCTGCCTTCTCAGGGCTGATCCTTAGATTTCCATGGAGGAAATTCTACCCTAAGCACTTCTCAGATGCTTTAATCTCCATTCATCCTCCTAGGAGGCCCCAGAGGGAGGCCAGGAGGAGACCTGGGATCAGAGCAATTAAGCAGCTTATAGTCTTGGGGGACAAGTAGGGGAGCAGTGGGAGCAGAGAAGGCTGCGAGTGAGACCGGAGGGGCTCCTCCCCAGCGTGCTGAGGCCCCTCCACCATGAGTAAGCATGAAATTAAAGCCCCAGTTCCACTGGCATTTTATAATCATGGCATCCATTTCTCTTGTTCTGGCAAAACAAACCTCAAAAGGACAGCACTCAGCACCTTACGTACTGCCACAATGCCCATGCCACAGGGGAAACTGAGGCCCTGGAGGCCGGGCTGGGGCCAGGCTGTGAGCACCACGTCTCTATCTGGCCTGAGTCTTGCAGTCTCTTTGCTCTGAAGTTTCCAACCTCTGAGTGGTCGGAGTGGTTTCCCCTTCGGCGTGCCTGGTGGCCAGCTCTGCCCCCACTAAGGCAGGACTCAGAGCTGCCTTGGGGCCCAAGCTGGTGTCGTCTGTGCTCTCCCAGAGCAGGTGCCTAAGTATGTTGGGGTAGTCAGAGGGGCTCACTTCTTTGGGCTGCGTGTGGTCCTTCCCCTATCCTCCTCAGAGCCATCTCATCTGGCAGCAGATCTCTGCAGCCTTGTGTTCATTTCTCCCACTGGCCCCTGGGGTGGAGGGCCTCCCCAGATGTGGACAGCAGAACCAGGATGGAGGGGCAGATGGTGGGGAGGCCTGAGGGGCCCCATGCTGGGGCCCCACCATCCTTGGATCCTGCCCCAGGTACACAGGCGAGCATCCCACCTGCACATCCCACCCCTTCTTTGGAGCAGTCCCCAGTTGCTTTGGCATAATGAATCACAAACTGGTGGTATAAACTACAGAAATTTACAGCTGCACAATTTGGAAGCCAGAAGTCTGAGGCCAGCGTGTATGCACAGCTGGTTCCTACTAGGGCTGGGAGGGAGGGTCTGCTGCAGACCTGTCCTACCTTCAGTAGCCTGCAGGCCATCTTCGGTGTTCCTTGGCATGTACACGTCACACTAATCTCTGCCCCCACCTGCATATGATGTTCCCCTGTACCTGTGTGTCTGTGCCCAAATTTCTCCTTTTTATAAGGACATTGGTGACATTGAATAGCCCCCCCACTCCAGCATGACTTGATCTTAGCTAATTATCTCTGCAATGACCCTATTTCCAAACAAGGTCATATTCTGAGCTACTGGGATTCAGGACTTCAACCTGTAAATGGGCAGGGGGTTACAATTCATGGGAGGGCTGCTCCGTTTGTACGGAGGACACTCAGGCCACCTCCCTAAGCCTCCACTTCCTTGAGGTAGCAGCCAGCTTCCTTGCTGTTCCACCCCAAGGAAGCACCTGCTTCCCCTTTGGTCTGTGACCCCTTTATCCGGAGAGCCCAGGACTCTCTTCTCTCCTGCCTCACTCAAGCCTCTGCCGAAACATCACATTCCTAGAGAGTCCCTCCCCGACCTCCTGGGCTAAAGCAGTTCCCACATCACCATTCTCGGTGCCCCTGGCTCACCTGCTTTATTTTCCCTCAAAGCACTTTTTAAAAAACTGTATTGTGGGAACCCGAAGCGTAACATTGAGCCACCCACTTTAACTTTAGGAGCACGGTTCAGGACACTCACCCCGGCGGCAGACGGCGATCCCACCATCACCACCATCCATCTCCAAATGGTTTCATCTTCCTAAACAGTCCTGGTTGATTTCTTGAGCTCAGGAGTTCAAGACCAGCCTGAGCAAAAGTGAGACTATACCTCTACTAAAAATGGAAAAATGAGCTGGGCACCAACTCCCCAGTGCCCCTCCCCACAGCCCCGGCACCCACTGTTCTTTGTGCTCTTGCTATGAACCTAACTTCTCCAGGGGTCTCTGTGCGTGGAGTCCTGTGGGGTTTGTCTTTGTGTGTCTGCCTCATTTCACTGGCACAATGTCCTCTAAGTTGCAGCAGGTCTCATCAGGGTGTAGCCGGTGTCAGAATTTCCTTCTTGTTTAAGGCAGAATAATATTCCATTGTGCGTGCCCACTGCATTTTGTTTATCCATTCATCCATCCGTGGGCACTTGGGTTACTCCCCCTTTTTGGCTAATGTGAATGAGGCTGCTGCTATGAATCGCGGTGTACACATGTCTGTTGGAGTTTCTGCTTCTAGTTCTTCAGGGCGTGTACTCAGAGGCCAGCAGCATTTTAAATATTCATTATTTGTGTACCGCCAGCCTTCCTCACTAGAACGCAGCAGCGAGCAGGAGGCAGGCAGTTTCTATTTTGTTCATTGCTATGTCCCTTATGCCTGGAAAGGTGCCCAGCACAGTGCATACGCGTGGAGGGGTTGATGGAAGTCACTGCTAGTGACAAAGTGGGGAGACCTGCGTTCTGGGAGTCCCCATGGTGACTGAGGTGGCCTGGGCATCCTCACTCCTGTGGTTCCAGGCGTCTGTCCACCAGCATCTGCCTGCTGGTCACTTCCACCTGAGCCATCCATCCCCCTTTGATTAAGTCCCATTTTTGCTGTGAAAAGAAAAGGAGGTGACAGTTGGCTGGTAGGGGAAATTCATTTGTTCCAGAAAGGAAATTGGGTGGCAGCGTCTCCATCATCTGAGCTCAGTCCCCGCTCCCAGCAAAGTTGCCTCCCTGCCGCCGCCTGCCCGGCCCCCACTGGGCAGCCAAGCTGGTGTCAGGCAAGACAGCCCCACCCAGCCTCTCCTGGATCTCGTTAAACAGGCGGCTCTGGACGGATCGATGCAAGCCAAACGATGACCAGTTGTGGCCAGCAGTCCCTGAATGTGCTCACCGTCCTCTTCTCGTTGCTGTTTTCTGCAGGTAAAACCTCCATGGATGCTCAGTGGAGAGGGGGCAGCCAGGGCTGGGGTGAGTGGGCCCTCCCTGGGGGTGGTGCTGGCCCATCTGGGCTTCTGGGGGCCAACAGGGGCCTGCCTTGACTCCCTGACCCCACTGGTTTCCCTGGTGATGAGCTGGTTTGGGATGAGGACCCACTGTGCACCACAGCCCTGTGAGCTTGCCATCGGGGTTCAGCTGGCCGCTAGGGACTCTGGGACAAGCTCCGACACCCACTCGCTCCTTCACTCCTGCAAGTCAAAGTTAGGCAGTGTGTAGCCAACCCAGTTTATAGACGAGGAAACTGAGGCTGCAGTGGGAACTGACCTGTCTGAGTGACCTTAGCTAGTGGAGCCTGACCAGGCAACAGGACGAGGCTGGGCTCAACCTGCGGGCACCAGAACAGCCTCCAGGGCTGTCCCTGCGATTCTAGCTGGGGTTACACAGGTTATGGAGATAAGCATAAGCCAAGACCTTTGTTCCTCCAAACTAGGATAACTGACTGGAGAAGTCCCCTGGCCCCCTAGTAATCCCTAGGACAGGAAGGGCAGCCCAGACCAGGGTCTGTTCTGAGCAAGGGGTTCTTCCCGTCTGTGTCTCTGTCTTTCTGCTTCTCTCTCATCTGTCTATTTCCCTCTCTCTCTGTTTCTTGGTCTGTCCCCCTCTGTCTCTGCCTCCATCTCTTTCTCTGTCTATTTGTCTCTCTGTCCTGGCTCAACCCCCCCAAGCTCTGGCAGAGCTGTGGACCTGGGTCTGGTGCATTTTAGTCCTTGTCCCTTTGCAGGGGGTATAGCTCAGAGGGAGCCTGTGAGAGGTTTGGGGATGCTGGGAAGGACTCCTAGAAGAGCAGAGCCAAAATCAAGCCCAGGCCAGGGGTCTGAGGGCCACCGTCCACCCAGCTGTGCCCCTCTACTTCAGCAGCTTCTCGTGCATTGGCCCCTCACTCCTCAGTTTACAAATGAGGAGCCTAAGATCCAGAGAAGGAGAGCATTCTGCTCGGGGTCACACAGTCAGGGCAGAGCTGGCCATTAAAGGAGGGCCATCTGGGACCAGGAGTCCTGCTGGGCTCTGCACGCAGGGGTGCATTCATGACTCAAGGCTCAGGGACCCAAGAGCACTGCCCACCCTGCTTGGGCTGGTTTTCCTGGTGACCCAGAACCCACTGGCCTCCTGCTGGGCATCCATCAGCCTGAGAGTCACATTGTACCGAGACTGGAAGTGGAAGGTGCCACCCTTACTCCCCACATCCGCTCATGCCCTCTGTGCTCTGCTGGTTACAGAGGCCTCCTTGTTGCCAAATGACCAAAGCCAATGACGCTGACTGTCCAGTAGGGGCTGAGAGGGGGCGCTGGGTGCTAGGCAGGGCCCTTCTACCTCCCCGTCCCTCACTGGGCCTCTCCTCGCCACCACCTGGCCCCCCACATATCAGGATCCTCCCAAGATCTCAAGGCCCAGCTCGAAGGCCACCTCCTCCATGCTGTCTCCTCCCCACGTCCTGGAGCCGTCTCTTGGGCTGATCTCAGGCCTGAGCCTGACTCTTTGACTAGCATCACAGGCTGACTGTGAGTAGATACAGGCAGGGCTGCCCATGGCCCTGGGCAGAGAGAGGCCTGGCCTGTGGCTGGAATCGCCTGCATGCCCCTCCCCCCCAGCACCTCCTCCCTCTAGGCCTGTGGGTCTAAAATTCCTGGAGGGCTTATAGGACAGATTGTGGGGCAAGCCCCAAATCTTCTGATTTATAAGGTCTGCGGAGGGGCCCTGGAATCCACATTTCTGACGAGACGCTGGGTGCACAGTGTGGGGGAGGGAAGATGCCAACAGGGACTGTGCTCTGAGAACTGCTCCGAGCTCAGTTTTCTCCTCTGCACACAGGAGCCAGCAGAGCGGTGCAGCGGCTTCTGCCCAGCTGTACTTAACTTTTGTGTCCCCCCAGGGAGCCTCCTGTCTCCCAAGGCTGAGGACGAGGAGGAGGCCTGAGGGGCTCCCCTGACTCCCAGGAAGCTGAGTAGGGGTCATGCTCATCCCCAGGGAAGCAAGTGCTGTCCTTTGAGAAGGGGCATAGAATTTCACCCAGACCACCCAGGCAGCCTCAGCACCCTGGCTCGTGAGGATTACCGCCCACCTGCCAGCCCAGCCCAGTTGGGACTTCCCTGCGGCAGGCTGCGGGCGGCAGCGTGGGCCGCTGTCTAATAACCTCCCAGCAGACGCAGAGCTTTGAACTAGCTGGAGGAGCCGCCACGAACCAGCGCCTTTGTGGTTGGAGAAATGTATTCAGCCAAAGAAGCCCCCTTTCAGCGATACAAATTAGATACAGCGATCCCTTTTATGAAGATACTAATTAAGCCTGAGACAGCGGGCCCAGGTTTTTTCCATTGTTATATTTGTTCAGGCTCTCCCTCTCGTGTGTCACCACGGGCAGAGCTGTACAGGAGCCTCCCTTTGTGAGCAGGGGCCAGGAGGGACCCAAGCAGGGCAGCTCTACCACTGTGAGCCAGGGTGGCCCAGGCAGGCCCTGGGGGACCCTAGGGTCTAGGGCACCAGTTCAGCAGAGACCGAGGGACTCAGGAGTTACTGCTTTTGATGCAAGAAGGATCTATCAGGGTTCTTGCCGCCTGGACCTGTCCATGGGCCCACTCTAGCCCACCCAGGAGCAAAGGTCACTAGAGCTAGCAGCGGTGGTGTGGGGAGGGCCTGGACTTTGAGGCCAGGCAGGCCTGGGGTCCGTTTCTGCTCCACCACCACTTATCAACTCAGGCAAATTCCCTTAGGTACCTCAGCTTCAGTTGCCCAAACCTGCCCGCTGGGTTGGCCATGTAGATTAAGTGAGATGGGCCTGTGAGCTGCATAGTTGGTTGGTTTCCTAATTGAGCACCTGCTGCATACCAGGCTGTGGAAGGGGCTCCATGTGCGCTTGAGTTGCACCCCTACACTCAAAGAGCCCCCAGTCTAGGGGACACAGGGATTGTAACCAGGGCTGGAAGCCCCGGGGTGACAGGAGCCTGGAGGAGTCCTCGGGAAAGGTGAGGCTCACAGTGGGTCTCAGAGACTTCCTGGGGAGGGAAGGGGTCAGCAGCCCTGGCACAGGCTGGCCGGTCTGCTCACTATGGTACTTGGTGTGGTGAGGGCTCCCCGTTCCCCGCTGAGCCCCGCGTGACTCTGTTTTCCAGTCTTGTCCGCACATTTCCGGGTCTGTGAGCCCTACACGGACCACAAAGGCCGCTACCACTTTGGCTTCCACTGCCCCCGGCTCTCGGACAACAAAACCTTCGTTCTCTGTTGTCACCACAACAACACGGTCTTCAAGTACTGCTGCAACGAGACGGAGTTCCAGGCGGTGATGCAGGCTAACCTGACAGCCAGCTCCGAGGGCTACGTGCACAAGTGAGTGTCACACGGGGCCGTGGCCCTGCCGCCCCGACATGGCCAGGGCAAGACGCCTCCCCAAACTCCCTCCCGGTGGGGAAGCTGTTGGGCAACGCTGCAAGTGTGGGTGACCTGGAAGGAGTCTGGGAAAGTCTTGGAAAACCAGGGCTTCTGGCCTGTTCTGACTTCTGGGCATTAGTTTTCTCATCTGAGAAATGGGCACATGAGACTCACCTTTGAGGGCTCCTGCAGAGTTAAGCAAGGCTGAGTATGTGGAGGGCTCTGAGGCACAGAAGCCACTGGGTCCAAGTTCCTTCATTCATCCATTACTCGTTCAACAAATACTAGTTAACACCGTTGGTCCAGAGATTAATGCCCCTCAGTCCTCGTCCTCAGGGTGATTAAAACACATTGAGAGCAGGGTCCCCTGATGGAGGGGCCCACAGCTATGCAGAAAGAGGAGGAGCTTGCTGGCAGGAAAGCAACAGGAATGCTAAAGACAGGGAGGTTGGAAGCAGCCCACATTTCTTGCATCATGGCTGAAGTTCACTGCTTTTCCCACATTTGAGAGCCATTTGTGTTTCTTTTGTTGTGAGCTGTTTATATCTTTAGCCTTTTTTTCTATTGAATTTTTGGTCCTTATTTATTTATAGGAATTCTTTGTATCTGAAGGAAGTAGGGCATGTCTTTGACTTCATGATATTTTCCTCATGCTTAATTTTATTATGTCATCACATTTTATCTCTATTTTTTCTTGTATGGTTTCAGGTTTTATGTCATACTGAGAATGGCTTTTTCTACTCTGAGATCATGAAAAATTCCCCCCTATATTCTTCTTCTTTTATGTCTTAATTTTTGTAAGCTTCAAATTTTTGATCTATTAGGAATTTATGTTGATTCCAGGTCGGAATCCAACTTAGTTTTTAATTATTTTTTCCAAGTGGGTAGCCAGTTGTCTAGTGCCATTCACTAAATTGGCCATCTTTCCTCTGTTGCTGTGAAATGCATACTTACCATATACCGTCACGTGCTAAATTTGAGGATTGTGGTAGATCGTGGTGCACTGGTGACTTTCACTGACCAGTTAGTTGACATGCTAATATCCCTCTATGTTAACTCCTGTGACTTTTCATGTTTCACTGTCTTCGTCTATTCCCCCTGGCTCTTTTGTAATACGAACTTTAGAATTAACTTTTGCAGTTTACCACCCCGCCCCAAATCCAGTTAGTGTTTTTACCTCTGATTATATTGAATTCACAGATTAACCTAAGAATTGACTTTTCATGATATTGAATATTCTTATCCAAATGTCATTCCACTGGTTCGGATTTTCTTTGGTAGCACTGTAGAGTTTTCTTTATAAAGATAGTGTACATATCTTTTGCATTTATTTCTAGTTATTTCTTTTCATGTTGCTGTTATAAATAAGGCCTTTCCTTCCACCGTATCCTCTGAGTATGGGTATGATGAGAAAAGTTAGGGAATTTAACATATGAATTTGTATTCAGCCGCCTTCCTGAAACGTCTTACCTTTATAATATTTTTTCAGTTGATTCTCTTAGGCTTCTGATTATTCTGTTTGCAAAACAATGATAATTTTATCTCCTAGTTTCTGATTTTTGTGCTTCATTTTGTTTTCTGGTCTAATCGTGCTGGCTATTAACTCTCAGGTGGTCTTTAGAATTGTCAGGCTTCTTACTTTCTCCCTGATTGTAATGGGAATACTAAATGTTCTCCTAATAAGTAAGAGGCTGACTCTTGGGGCAGATGTATTTTTTCACCATAAGGAAAAATCTGCCTGAAAGGGGTGTTCGTGGATTGACCACTGAAGGGGTTAGTGGCAGCAGCAGCAGCAGGAGACAGTGGGACAGAGGTCTGAGCCTGGACTTCTGTCTCATGCTGGGCCCCCACCATGCTGCCCTCACTTGGGGAATGTCACATCTTCCCTCTGGTTGGGCAGGAGTGCAAATTCTTTGACTATCATCCAATCTCCCCCCTCCCCCAGGCCAGCTCCCAGCCTTTCTTCCTCAAATGCACGGGTGCTTCCCCCAAATATCTTGCCATCTGCTCAGGCCTTGGAATAATTCTGTGTGTGAAGTTGTTTAGCAAGGCCTGCCCATCACATTAGGGCTGGAATCAGGCCTGGAATTTGACCCAGACCTTCCATAAGACCAAGAACTGATTGCCTGAGGGGGAGGGAGGTGCCAGGGCTGGGGTTAGGACCCCGGAGCGCTGCAGCTGCCAGCTGAAAGCCAGACCGAGGCTTGGCAAAGCGATCAGGTTTCTACAAGGTCTGGCAACTGGTGTCTGGGATCCTCATTTGGAGCCCACAGGTTTCTATAATCTGCACGTTTACACAGGATTTCACACGGAAGACTCCACTGTGTCAACGCAGGGGGTCCTGGTTGTGGCTGGGGAGTTGCTGAGCTCCAGAATAGAGGCCTTCCGCTGGGGGAAGGTTGAAGAATGAAATTTTAACCTATAGTTTTTCTTCTTTATCCCTAAAAAGCACACGTGTGGCATGCACTGTAGGGGAGGCCTGTGCTGTATTCTCTCCTTGTGCCTCTGAGGTCACCTGGCAGTGGAGCCTTGGCCCCTCCTGTGTGAGCAAGACAGGGCACAGAGAAGCCAAGTGACCTGCCCGATGAAAGCAGCCAGTCAGTGTGGCGCCTGGAGCCTCCCCACAAAGTCTGCGCGTTGCCTTCATAATTCTGGAGCTTCTCACAGAGGGAAATCCTGGTGGGGAGAGACCCCAGGGCAGGGATGGCCACCCCAGCATGCTGACCTTTGGGACTGCATCATTCCCTGTTGTGGAATGTCCCCAGGCTCCATGCACTAGATACGGGAGCACCTTGTCCCCACCACCCTGGGACTGCCAGCAATGTCTCCTGACATTGCCCAACGGGGGGGCGGTCACCTCTAAGAACTGCTGTCCTGTGGGGATTCCCTCCTTTGTCATTCTCCAGAGATCTTCTTGCCACCTCCCTTTCCACAGGTGGGGGTCGGGTGGTGGTACCCACCAGGGAGACTCAGGTTTCATCCTCGCCCCGTGGCAGGTGCTCCTAAGCCTTGTGGATGGAGGGGTGGGGCTTGGTTCTCAGCCACGAGTATTTAGGAAGGTGGGAGCCCACAGCCCGGAGAAGAGAGCAGTCTAGGCAGAGCTGACTGCAGCCAAGCAAGAAGTGCAAGGGGGACCAGGGGACAGAGGACTGGGATGGAGGAGGTGCGTGGCCTTTCCCTGACGAGGTGTTGTGGGCCCTAGAGACTTCGAGCTGAGTTGTGCTGCACAGAAGGTGCCAGGGTGAGGCCTAAGAGGACCTAGAATGCCCCCCGAAGCCATGGGGGTGCTAAGGGGAGTCCAGAGCTCAGATCAGGGGCATGGAGGTCCCCTTCCCAGCCTGGGACCTTCAGGAGAGGGTTGAAGCTAGAGCAGAGCCCATTGTCCAGGTAGGGCTAGTGGCAGACAGGGGGTAACTCGAGGATGAGCCTCAGGGATCGGGGGCAAGGCTGACATCCCAGGTCACCAAATTGGTAGGACGGACCTCTGTGTGTGAGGGGACCCAGGTAGAGTCCAACTCTGTGGCTATTCCGGCACAGGGGCTGAAGTCACCTGTCCCAGGCCACATGGGTGATAACAACCAAGGTCGAGCCCTGAGGGGTGCTAGTTCTGCCTCACCCCAACCCCACCCCCCTGCGTTCAGAAAGCCTGACTCAGCCAGGAGGCTGGGTCTTCCAGTGTCTCAGGCAGATTAGTGCCTGTTGGTGGCCTGCCTAGATGGACCAGGCCAACTGTGGCCCCAAGGGGCTTCATGCCCACACGGAGCCAGAAACAGGAGCTCCCACACCCCCAGCCCCACCCTCCCACTGGTGAGTCACCTAGGAGGCGGGGCTGGTGACAGGGGAAAGAGCATGCTCTGATGACTTATTTACTTGTGTTTCTCTACAGGAACAGAATGGTTTGTTTCTGCTTTGGCCGCCTGACAGGACGGCAGGCAGAGTGAGAGGAAGCAGTCTCACCAAGCCCCCTGCCACTTCCAGCCAGGCGGGCCCTGGGAGGCTGCAGAGGGCAGGGCGGGGGCAGAGGACCCTAGGCATAGAGGAGAAGTGTACTGCACACTGTCCCATGCCAGGGCCCCACTGGACACCGGTGACAATATAGACCTGGGTCCCCGAGCCAGCCATGAAAACCTCTGTCTAGAGTTCCGGGTGGGACAGGGCAGGTAGGGGGAGTGGTCAGTTCTCACTGGGGACAGGGAGACTCTCTCTGGAGGGGGTGTGGGAGAGCCTTAATGTGTGGGCAGCCCTGCACCAGGCAGATGGGCTGCAGGGGTGGGGTGGGGGAGGGAAGGCCTCAGTGTGTGGAGCAAATAAGTCATCCTTCCCTTTGCTACGCATGAAACCTGTCCCCCAAAGGCCTACCTTTCCCCCTAGGCCATGACAAGGGAAGCAATGAACATTTACAAGGCTCTAACACAAGGGGACAGATCACGCTAACTCCTTCCATCCTTGTAGAGTCGTTATCTGTGAAGAAGCCCCATTCACCAGGGCTGAGGCTCAGAGAGGGAGAAAACTTGCCTGTGGCCACACAGCACACAAGGAACACAGTCATCCTAGGCTAAGTTATGCTGTGGTAACGAGCACCTCTGAGTCCCCTGGCTA
This sequence comes from Arctocebus calabarensis, assembly GCA_963573935.1. NCBI lineage: Eukaryota > Metazoa > Chordata > Mammalia > Primates > Lorisidae > Arctocebus > Arctocebus calabarensis. The sequence continues at coordinate 44,931 of CAUYON010028757.1, read as the reverse complement.
AAGGCCTACTTTTTGCTCATGCTCCATGTCCCTCTTGGCCACTGAGGCTCTGCACCTGGAGCATTCTGTGACTAGTCAGGGAAGCAATCCCTGCACCGGGCAGGCTTTCCCCCAGCAGAGAGGAAAAAGCAGTGGTAAACGCACTGGGCTGGTCTAAGCTTCTGCTCAGACGTGGCCAAAGCACATGCCTTGTCCAAGCTTATTACCGTGGTTGGGGACTGACCCTGTAGTGAAGGACAGTGAGTGTTTCGATAGTGATAGACTTGGCTTCACTAGATTTATCTGGGCCCAAAGGCTGTGTGCCGCCACTGTACAGCACAGTGCTGTGTGACCTTCGGCAAGGCACTTTGCCTCTCTATGCCTAGACCTATTAAGCACTCTCGCTGTGCCTTCATCCCGTGAGCCAGGACTCACTAGGTCCCTTCTCTGTAGGCCTTCATATTCTTTCATAAAGCCTCACGGTCACACCACAGAATGAGAAGTGTATTTATTCCCATTTCACAGATGGGAAACTGAAGCTCAGTTTCCTAAAATCACAGAAAGAGAACTTTGCAGAGGCAGGATTTGAATTCACAAAGCCCTGACTGCCTGAGCCTACACCTTAGTCACTAGGTCATCCACCTGTCACCCTGGCCCGAGGCCACTCCTATGAGGGGACACAATGCTGCCAGTTTTTAGATGAGGTTGGCAGAAGGGGACATCCGCCATCTCCCAGCCAAGCCTGACCGGGCCAGGCCCCTGCAGCTGGTGTCTCTTTCTGACACGATGGCCTCAGAGATTTTCCTCCTGAACCCACAAATGCATCTGCCTCGTGGGGTGGTGACGGGGACTTCCATCTCCTCAGCCCCGACTGCAGCTGTCCTTCCCACTGGCATAGCTGCTGCTGCTCCCGGAAAGATGTTCCGTCAGAGGTTTTGTTTATTGCTTGGGATGCACCAAAAGAATTTGAATCGGTAAATATCCCACAATATGGTGAAAAATTGCTGTCTTTAGCTTTGGCTGGCTCCTCATCTTGCCCCATCAAACAGCCTCTATTTTTTATCTTTTGCCATTTACAAAACACACACACAACAAAGATCCCTGCATCTGGATGGAGTTAGTTTCCAGGTCACATATTTTTAATTAAATTTCAAAATTAAAAAAAAAAAAAAACCCAAACCCTGAATCCTCCCAGCTGGCTGAGCGAGGGGCGTTTAGGCCATGGGAGGCAGGAGAGAAGCCTGCAGACGGCGCCCAGGGCCCGCTTCTAGGCCTGCTGCCTCCAGGCTGGCCCCCTTGCAGAGAAGGAAATGGCGCAGGTGCCCAACCCCCACGCCCTTCAAGCAGGCCTCTCCCTTCCCTAGCCAGCTGAGAGGGCAGCAGGATCAGGCCGTGTGCTTTGGCTGCAGAGCCCGGCAAGCCCAGCGGTATGCAGGCTCGCACTGACAACGACACACACTGATAAGGCATGATGCTCGGAGGCGTGAGCACTTGTGCTTCATTACTGGTAGAGGGTGAGCCAGGACCAGTGGGCAGGCCAGGAAGAGGCAGCCCAGTGGACCTCTGTCCTAGACTCAGCCTCGGAACTTCCCCAAGATCCAGCACACTCTTGAGGCCAGATGGTCTGTATCCCGGCACTGCCACTTACCGCCTATATGGCCTTTGACAAGTGACTTTGCCTGTGGGGGCCTCATTTCTCACTTGTAGGGTGAGAATGCTAACTCCTAATTCATGGCACAGTGCAAGGATTCAGAAACCCCAGGCATTGGCATGATGTCATTACTGGTATTTCTGTTAACTCTTGGTGAATACACATAAAGAATACAAGAACTAGGTTTGGTGCCTTGGTAGCTTAGTGGTTAGGGCACCAGCCACATACACCGGGGCTGTTAACCTGGCCCAGGTCTGCACAACAATAATGACACTACAACAGAAAAATAGCCAGGCGTTGTGGCGCCTGTAGTCCTAGCTTCTTGGGAGGCTGAGGCAAGGGAATCACTTAAGCCCGAGTTTGAGGTTGCTGTGAGCTGTGATGTTACAGCACCCTACCAAGGTTGACATAGTGAGACTCTGTCTTAAGAAAGAAAAAGAATACAAAAACTAGTGAAGGCAGTAAGATCAGAGTGCTGATGTCATCGGTTGTCAGTAGGACTCAGGGCATCAGCTAAAGTGGTCATCTCCTCCAGGCCCAGAGATGGTCAGGAGCTCTCCTAGGCCACATAGCACATTGGGCAAAGGAGGATGCAGAAGTAGGTTTCCCGTTCGCAGGCTGGCTCCTGCCTTGGGCTTCATAAAGGGTCTCAGGGGATCGTCTATACCCGGAGAGGCTCAGCCCAGGAGGGGCTGGGGTGGGTTCCCCCTCTGAGGGATGTGAGGCAGCAGCGTGCACGGGCTGGACGCTGGCTCTGCTCTCCAGCACTGGTTAGTGCTCTTTCTCCACACCCGCAGCGCGCCTACCCGCACAGATGCCCACAGCAGGGAGCAGACGGAGGTGGCGTTTGAGTGATTAATAAAGTGGCGCCTTTGAACAGCCGCAGTCCCTGGCAAGCACTGTTCAGAGAGCAGGGGCCCCACCTGCGGTGGCAGGCCCGGGACACACCCGGAACACAGTGGGGGAGGCTCAGACCCAGGCCTGGGGCTGGGGTGGGAGACAGACGTGGCCCCAGGTGGTGGCGGCAGGGCTTGAGGGGCTCCTAGAGCTGTGGCCCAGAGGAGGAGCTTGACCCAGCTGTATAAGCAGGGCAGGGTGTCTGGGCAGCTTTCTGGGAAAGCTGCAGAAAGGGCTGCCCAGGCAGAAGGCATAGCCTGTGCAAAGGCCCGGGGCGGAGTTGGCTCTTGGGTGAAGAGTTATCCTGACATAGGCTTCAAATCACGACTAGGAGCATTGGCAGCTAACTCTTCCAGTGACTTTTGTCACTTCTGCTTGGGGAGCATGGGAGCTGCCCTCAGTGGGGACGTACTAGGGGGATAAATGAGAAATGATGTCAGGAGGTCATGCTCAGTTAAGGGACCCCAGAGGGGCGAGGATGGAGTGAAGGGGGTGTGCAGAATGGAGGACCTTGCAAAGACTAGAGTGATAACATCCCAGGTGGGGGAAACAACCTAAACAGAGGCCTGGAGGATGGGCAAGCAGGGCCTCACAGGGGCATCTCTGGCAAATGGGCAGGTGAGGGTAGATGCCACCATCATGGGCACCTCAAATGCCAGTTCAGAATTCTTTCCCAAGTGCCCCAAAGTGTGGGGCCTGCAGGGATCCCAGCCTGAGGATACTCAAGTGGGATTCCAGGGAAGGGGGGGCACAGGGCAAGTAGAAGAGGGGATCCAGGCCCCTGCCCTGCAGAGGAACCCAGCACCTCTCCTCTGCAGACCCCGAGATAGCCTCGGGTTGCACCATGTCCTGTAATCAACCCACTGATTAACTCTGGCCAGAGCTGGGTTGTTATCAATCTCTCTCTGTCTTTCCCCAGCAATTACACCGCCCTGTTGGGAGTGTGGATCTATGGCTTTTTCGTGTTGATGCTCCTGGTTCTGGATCTTTTGTATTACTCGGCAATGAACTACGACATTTGCAAGGTGTACCTGACACGGTGGGGTATCCACGGACGATGGATGAAGCAGGACCCTCGGCGGTGGGGGAACCCTGCTCAGGGCCCTCGGCCGGGGCAGCCGGCCCCACAGCCGCAGCCTCCCCCAGGCCCCCTGCCGCAAGCCCCCCAGGCCTTGCACACACTGCAGGGGGACACCCACAGCACACCGCTGATGACCTTCCAGAGTTCGTCTGCCTGGTGAGTGGCTGCCCATGGAGGCCTAGGCCGATTTGGGTCATTGTCTTTGGCAATCTTGGAAAAGACCCGATCATGGTCATTATCGATGCTGGTCACCTGATTATTTGTTCATCCTATTGTTTGTCAAAAGTATTTGAAGCTGCTGTGGTAGCATGCAACATGTGTATGGACAGGAAAGTGAAAGTGAGAGGCGTGAACAGCTTACAAGTGGAGCTTAGAGCCTCATGTGAGAGTTATTGTCACTGAACATTAGGTGGAGTTTTGAGTTCCCTAGTTGCCAAGGCAAAAGGGGAAATTGGATGGCTTTCTAAGTTTCCATAGTCTGGTCAAAGGAAGAAAATCAGTCTGTCTGAGCTGGGGAGAATTTTTCAGCATGAGGTTATAAAATAAACATGTTACTTGGCTCCTTACATGTATATATCTTGAGTCACAAAAGGGCACCTGAGGTGAGTTAGGGAAGCTGTTCAGTGATAGTTCAGAGGAAGGGAAGGAAGCTGGCCAGAGAGGCAGGGCCTCAGGAGTTGGCCTTGTGTGGTGCTTCACCAACATAGCCTGTCCAATGGCATATTTGGATCTGGCTTATCTCCTGCCATGTCTACCCTGCTCCAGGGTAGTAGGGGTGGGGCACGACCTAACCCCAGGCAGCCCTGGGCAGGCAGTGTCCATTGTTGGAGGGTGAGAGGACGGGTCTGTGCATTTTGAAGCAGGAAGCCACGTGAGGCTGGCCAGCATCGAGGACAGAAGACAGACTGAGTGTAGATTCCCAAAGGGGGGGGTGAGAGTGAGTGGGGTTCAGACACTGTAGGGGCTGAACTGCAGCCATGGGCACATGGGGCTCTAGGTAGGTAATCCCAGGACATTGTGGTGCTGAGCCCAGGGTGCAGGGTCATCCTAGAACCCTCCTGGTGGCAGGGTACACAGTGACCTCTGGGTTCCACGCGACCTGGGTTTGAGTCCCAGCTTTGCCAGTTACCAGCGCCTTGACCTGGGGCACATAAGGTCATCCGCTGAACCTTCCAATCCCTGTGGAGGAGTCAAGGGCGAGGATGGCCCCCTCCCCTGGGCTTGCTCTGAGGACTCCATTAAATATCCGGCACGTAGTAGGTGCTCAGTTAACCCTTGCTGCTTCTCAGACAAGTCAGTGATCATTTAAATAGCTAACAGGTAGTGACCTTAAATAATTAACAAGATACACGCAAATCTGCTTGTGTTTTTTGATCAAATAACTGTGCCATCTATTATGCAGGAGACAAAGGCACAGCCCTGTTCAGCTCAGTTTGACAAACCCTGAGCATGTCCTTTGGCAGGGGCCCTGTGCCAGGTTCCTGGTGATGTGAGGTGACAAGCCCATGAGGAGTGGGGAGGTGGGGCACAAACCCACAGGGAACAGCAAATAATGAAACATCTGGTGGTTCCATCCCACAGTGGACTGTTCTGGAACATGGCTCTCTTGCAGCAGATACACCAGGGTAGGGGAGTTGTCCCCCTGCAGACCCAGAGCCTTCTGCCCTGGGATCTCCGAGGGAGATGCCAGTAGGCACCACAGTCTGAGAAGCACTGGGAACTGTCCTGAAGAGTGGCTTCCCATTGGATAGCTAGGAAGGTGCTGTTTTGTGTGCATGTGTTTTGGGGAGAGCTCACATCTCCTGGTACATGTGGGGAGAGGATAGGGCCTCCTGAGGGGCCCCAGGACACCCCTTTTCCTGAGGCATTGTGCCCGCTTCCCACCCTCTTCAACCTCATCCTGCCCACCCCCACCGCTCCACACTGCTTGTCGCCAACAAGCACACATTGTGTGCCTGCTGGGTGCCGGGCACCGCACTATGCCGTTGGGATGGAGAGTTCAGGGTGTCGGCTGCGGTGCAGGCAAGAGCTTGTCAGCCTGTTGGGGTTGGGCAGAGCCTAAGCAAGAGGCTGAGCTCCCAGCCCCTGGGAGATGTTCCCTGCGGGAGCTCAGAAGTCCCCTGTTCCCTTCCAGATTCTCCTGCGTGCAGCTGAAGGTGTTCCCATAACCTTATGAGCATGTACTCAAAAATGTCATCTGAAGCCTGATGGAGGTGACACAGAGAAGGAGACACTAGTGGCTGGGTGTATGGCACTGTCTCGGTCCCATTTTGTTCTTCAACACGCAGTGACTTTGGGCGAGGGGTTTCTGGAAGCCTTCCGTTTTCCCAATTAAGGAAGAGGGGATTTGATTTGGAAAGCTGGGTGGACCCTCCCTGCCTGTCCAGGGCCCTGTGAGGGGGACATTGGGGAGCCCAGTGACATAGGACAGCCCCAGCATTATAGGCAGGGACAGTGACCCCTGCAGTCTGACTGTAACCCAATTAGGCCCCGGGGCTCACATGGCCCAACCTCTGTGTGGTGTCAAGGGAGCACCACTTGGAAACAGAACAGTCACTACCAGGGCATCCCAGCCTCACTCAGTCACACTGGGGAGTGTCCCAGCCAGGTGCGTGGGGTAAGGGAGGTCCACGAATGCTCACCAGACAGCTGGAAAGGCTTCGCTTCCTCTCATGTCCGTCAGGGGCCTCCGCTGATCGCAGCTGCTCCCCAAGTGCCTCTCCCTCTCTCCTGTTCTGCTTTCATCTCTTCTGAGCCCAGCCTGTGGCCTCTCCCCCTCAGCTCCCCGGCCCCAGTCCCTGGACACCCCTCCTCGAGGGGGCTGGGAGGAAGAGCTGCAGACACGCACTTACCACCTTTGCTCCTGGCCTCCCCGTGTTAGACTCGGCCACTCCTGGGGAGACGTGCTGGGAGCCGAGCCAAAGACCAGTACAGAGCAGACCGAGGCAGGGGCCAGGCACCGACAGGACAGGACGGGCAGGGGAACAAGAGCAGGAGGGAGACACAGAGTGCCCGGGATCTTCCCGCCTCCCGCTGCTGCATAGGCACCCTGGGCGGCTCTGTGGCGGGAGCAGAGGAGGGACTGGGTGACAGCTGGGACCAGCACAGCCTCCCTCATCAGAGACTCTGGGTGGGGGAGGGGTGAGGCAGCACCTAGGCCACCTCTTAAGGACAACATTGCAGGCACTGGTGGCAGCGGTGCGTCCCTGCACGGTCTCTTGTTGAAGGGGACATGCACCCCTTCTATCTTCATCACCAGAAATGTGATTTCCCTGCCTGCTGGTCCGGCAAAGCGGGTCACCTGGAATCACATCTCCACGTGGTGGCGGCACCCCTCCTGCCAGGCAGATCTCACTGTAACTAAGTTACAGCCACTGGGCAACAGGAGGGATGCGGTGGGGAAGAAGGGCAGCTGCCTTCCTGTAATTTCCTGGGGAAGCTGGGCATTTGCTCCAGTTAGGGGGTAATGAACTCAGACTGTGGGGTTTCCTGCTCAGAGCTGCCCCCTCCCAATGCCCACACCCATCTCCTCTGGTGCACCCCAGGCTCCCCTGGCTCATTTCCTTCCGAAAGTAGTCAGGACAGCAGTTGGGGTGGGGCCCCTGGGGCACAGGGTCCTACTTCCACCTGGCAGCTGGGCACCAGAGACTCTGGGCTCCCCCCAGCCATAGGAGCCTCTCTAGCCACCCTGGCCCTCCTCTCAAACTCACATGCTGAGTTCATGGCATGGCAGGACGCAGGCAGCTTGGAGCCGTGCTTGTCTCACCACACACACTCCAGCCTGCATTCACCCCGCCAAGCCCAGGCTCAGCCCCACCTCCGACCCCCTTATGCTGTGGTGAGCAGGTGACCCCACCGGAGCCTCAGGCTACACAGGGCTCCAGGTCTCTGTTTCAGTCCCAGCACATAGTAGGTGCTCAGCAAATCCTGCCTGGCAATCCAGCAGCAGATCCCGAGCCCATCTCTGCCACCCAAGGCGGTGGGCCTGGGCCACCTCACTCTGGCCACTCAGGCCTCTCCTCTTCTGGGCCAGGACCCACCTTGCAGGCCATCGTGGGACTAACAGAGTGGGGACAGCCTGGAGAGCTGCTGGGCCCTCGGGGCTGCGTGTGCTCATGCTGTGAGCTGTGCTGCTGGCGTCAGCACAGCTGGGATCGTGGTTCTCGTTGTGATTGTCATTGTCACTACTGTTGTGGCTCCAGGGAACATGCAGTGGCTCAGGCAGACTCACCCACCTGCCTGGACTCCCAGCTCCACACCTCACAACCAGCCCAACCCAGGCCACTCTGAGCTTCTGTCTCCTCAGTAAAGGAGCATGTCTGACCTGTCAGGGAGGTGAGGGCCTGCTGAGGTGCCAATGCCCAGCTGGGGCCCGCCCTGCCCCCAATGTCCCTGCCTCCTTCCCATGCACACCCAAACTGTGTCCACAACCCCAGAGAGGGCCTGTGCTCCTGCCCTCCCCACCCATTGGCCCTTCCTTAGGCCTCAGCTGCCATCCCCCTTCCTCTAAGACCAGAGACCAGGAGAGTACCCTGGGGCCATGACCAGCACTTTGTCTTTAGATCCCCCCCGCCAGGGCTGCCATGGCCCCTGGGAGCTCCCGCCCTGGGAAATAAGCTCAGCAAGGTTTATCATCCCCCCGTACACAGGCGCATACACAGGCCCAGAGAGGGTAAGTGACTTGCCTAAGGCCACGTAGTAAGCAGTAGACTTGAGCCAGGGTCTGCCAGGCCATGTCCCACCCTGACTGACTGCAACCCAGCCCCCTCCTACCTCAATGCCTCTCCTCCCAGCCCTGCCCCTCACCTCCCACACTGGCCCTATACCTTGCCTACTTTACAGTTCCCTTCCCAGAGTGCTCTTCTCCCACATTACCCTGAGGTGCTCCTATTCATCCCTCAAAACCTGCCTGAGGGGCGGCATCCCTGTCAGACCTAGACACCTGGGTGGGCTTTGGGGGATGGGGAAGTTGCTTGAGGAGAGGAGGCTGCCTGGCCCCAGGCCCCCTCAGTCTTTTGGTGGTGGGAGAATTCCTGACTTGGCCCAGAAGAGGACTGTTTGTGCATCTCAAATGAATAGGTGTTCAGATCCCCTGGGTCTTGCTGGATTTGCAGGTTCTAATGTGGGGGCTGGGATTCTGCATATATAATAAGCTCCTGGGAAATGCTGGCACTGCCTGTCTTGGGACACAGGACAGATCAGAGGGCCATTAGAGCCTGGGGCTCTGCTATAGGGCTAACTCTGTGCCCTGGGCCCGTGGGACTTCAGGGGCCTGGATGGACAGGAGCCGGGGTGGGGAGGGGGTCTCCAGAGACTCCCCTCAGTCCGTTGGACTCTGCCTGCCAGCGAAGCCCCGGCACCACCCTTCTCGCGTCCATCTCCATCCACCTAGAACACCCTTGAGTCCTCAGTCCCCAGAGTTCATCCAAGCCTAGAACCTTCTCCTGCTGAAGCGGAGCCATTGCTGTCTCCCAGTTCTGCAGCCAGAGTCCTTGGTGTGTGGTTTCTGCAGGGGGGATGCCAGCCAACAGCAGGAAATTCCAGAAAATTAGAAGACCAAAAAGGGACAAGACCAAACATCTTGTTTCCTTGGCGTAACATCAAATACCAGGGAGGCTTCCATGATTGGAATTCAGGAGACAGTTGTCCTGACTGGGGAAGGAGTTTCAAACCTCTAGGCTTCCAGCCGGATCGAGAAGCTGGGCTGTCCCCCCCAGCGCTCGTCTTTCCTCGCTGCTTTCCTCTTGTTCACACATTTGCTACAACCTCTGGGGGTGTCCAGTCATTAGCGCCATTCACGGCCAGGAAGGACCATGGGCTGGAATGGGGGGTAGAGAGGGCTCAGAACCGGCAGTGCCACCCACTGTGTGTCCTCGGATGAGTGGCTAGCCCTCTCAGAGTCTGGGCAGCAGTGTGTCTTCTCCTGGCAGATGCACACCTTGACCTTCCCCCACCTGCAAGATTCAGGGGCATCCGGAGGACGTGATGAGGTGCATGGAGCTGCCTGGCCGCCCGGAGCCAGAGCACCATCCTCTTTGCTGGTTTTTATTATTCCCCTCTTTTAATACCTGCTTCCTCCTCCTCAGCACGCTCCTCTAAGGAATCCTCGCAGTTTCCTGTCTTTCTCTGCTTAATTTTCCACCGTAAAAGTGCCCCTGGACTCGTAGGAAGCAAATGGCCTCAGCACCAAATGCAGCTGCTCTGCTCCCTCCCTCTGCTGGTCATGGGCACGTTGTTTATGTTGCAGTCACATCACCCCACAAGTACAAGTGTGTCTGGGGTTTTTAAGTCACCGTTACATCTCATGGAGCTGCCCATGTTATTGAGAAGTTTCCATAACCGCTGTCGTAATGGCTGTGTTAACTGTCCCTGCAGCAGATGACCGTCCATAGTTCAGTGACCTGCTTCTGCCTAGGGCCATCAAGGGTTCTGATTTTCCACCCTGCAGTGGCCTGTCTGAGGGTCCCTCAGCCTCCAGGGTGAGAGGGCATTCCAGAACGCTGTATCTACCTATGACCTGCCACTGGGACAGCCCTGACATGCCTGCCTGGGGAGGTGCCCGGCGATCTCATGCTGGCCTGGAGCTGCCGGCCTGCATGAGCAGGTCCAGCGGCTGCAAAACCCTGCTGGTTCCCAGGCAGGGTCAGTCCTTTGGGTGCAAAGGCTCCTGGAGGTGATCAGAGCTAGGTTTGAATCTTGGTCCCCTGTTCTGTGGTGCCTAGAGAACCCCTAGCAGGCGATTTAGCCAAATTCTCCTCCCCTGGACAGGAGGGCAATGGAACTGGCCTCCCAAGGTTCTGACTGTTAAATTGGAGGAGACTGGGAAGACCCTGCCACAGAGAAACGAGCATTCTGCAAATGCTTCTCATCTCTTTCCCCCTCGGGCCTCCATGAGCCTCCCCTGTTGTCTGCGGATATGTTGAAGACAGTGACCAGCTGACCCCAGGTCCACAGTCAGTTAGTGGAGGAAGAAGCAGCCAATACCCAGAAAGGGTTTCAGTGTTTGCATAGGAGTTTGTGTCCAGGCAGAGAGAGCAGCTCAGGCGAAGTCCCAGAGGAAGGACAGGGAACCCCAGGGTTCTGGACGCTCACTGGCCATAGTCTGGCCCCTTTGCTGCCCCATCCTCATCTGCCTGACCTTGAACATGGGAGGCCTGGGCTCCATAGATTTCTCCAACCCCAGGCACCCACTGGCCCCACAGCTCCAATCCTACCTACCTCACAGTCTCTTTTCTTTTGGGATCTGTCCCCTGGATCCAGGCTCTCTGCTCCATGCAGATCTGAATCTTCTCAGGTGGCTTTTTCTGGAGGCTCAGGAGACTTGGCCGGCTGGGACAGCCAGTGCTCCTTCCTCCCAGGCTCCTGCCTGTCAGCTACACCTGCAGATGAACCCAGAATCCACCTCCCCACCCCTCCTCTGATACCAACGTGCCCTGTCCCTCTGCTTAAGCCTGAATAGAGGTGGCAGCCTCCTACAAGTCTTCCTTCTAAAACGTAAATCAAAACCAGCCCATGACTATGCTCTCACTTAGGCATCGAAATCCTTTCTTGGCCCAAAAGACAACATGGTCTGACTGCCCTCCCCACCCCCACAGCCCCTCCGCCCTCCTCTCCCCCAGCTCTAGTCACTTGGCCTCCCTGCTATCCCACCTCAGGCCCTTTGCTCCTGCTGCCCCTCCACCTGGACAGTGTCCTCACAGACACCCGTGGGGCAGGCTCCATCCCTCCCACCAGGCACCTGCTCAGGGTCACCCACTTGGAGAGGACTTCGCGGCCAGGCTTTAAAATAGCAGCAGCCACCTGCACCTGCCTTCCCTGCCTCCCGGCCCTTTTTACTTTCCTCCTTGTGTCTGCTGCCACCTGACAGCAGATTGTGCTTGTTTTCTTGTTTGGTGCCATCTTCTCGCTGGGAGGAAAACCAAAGAGAGTTGGGGGACTTTAGCTCAGCCATGCCCCAGCACATAGTAGGTGCCTGCCACTTAGGTCCCCAAAGCACCTGAGGCCCAGGACTCCAGGTATCAGCACAACAAGGTCCCATGGCCGGGGTCCAGTAGCACTCTGAAACCCAGCTTGGGTTCCAACCAGCACCGGCCCCTCCGTAGGCTACCAGGCCAGGGTTTAAGCGAGGTGATGGTGCAGTCTTGGTTGGGTAACTTGGTTGGTTTTGTCTGGTTTCAGGGTCTCCGTCCTTTCTCCTGCACTACTTGTGAAGGTGTTTCCCAGCTTTCAGAATCTTTCTAGAGTGAGACAGGGAGGGCTGAGGTGGCCAGTCCTGCCCATCTCTCCACCTGGCAACTCACCACCTGCCTCCTTCCTCTGCAAAGCACTCCCCACCAAAAGAGGATGATTTTTAATGCAATTTTACCCCCAAAATCCCATAGCCACACTATAGCAAACCAGCAGAGCTGGATTCAGATCCTGCCCCTATGTGCTAGTGGGAAACCTTGGGAAAAACAGCAGCTCCCCCTAGCCTCAGTGTTGCCATCAGTAAAATGGGTACGAGGGGTACAAGTGGACTTACTTTGCAGGATGACTGTGAGAATTAGGAAAGGGTCCAGCATGAGGCAAATGCCTCAGTAAATGTTATTATGGTCGTGGCGATTATCTTGAGTATTTTAAGAGTAAAAATAGAAAAAGAAAAGCCATATGGAATCCCACACACAGCGCCAACTACTTTGCATTTTTCTGCCTCCTTTTTCATGCACGCTTTTACACGTTTCTAATAACTATGTGCATGTAATTTTGCATTCTGATTGTCTTCACTTAGCATTAAATTAGCCATTACCCCGTGATTTTACTTAATCTTTCTAAGTATCATTTTAGCAGCTTCCCAATAGTCCGGATTCCGAGTGCTGCTACTCATTTAGCATTTCTCCACAGCAGGGCCTTTATACAGTGTATAGTTTCTTACTATAACAAATAACGCTGGCAGGGGGTAGGTGGGGGGGCAGGCATACTCCAGAAAATATGGGGCTGCAGCTGACACCTTGGTGGGTTTTTCGGCCTTTCCCTTTTTCGAGTGTTTCCTTCTGGATAGATTCCAGGCAGGGAAATTCCTGGGGGGTGGGGAGGGGCTGAGAGTTTTATAGCTCTTGATACCAATACCAGCCTTGTTTCCAAAGGGCTAGCACACTGGAGTTACCCTTTCCCCATGGGGGAGAGGGGCGCATTTTTATATGAAGTTGGTGTTGCTTTATTAGTGAGGTTGAACACCTTTCCTGTCATTAGTTAATTAATTGTATTTCCTCTCTTGCGAGCCGCCCATTTATTTTTACTGCGCCTCCAAGACAGTTGATAATTGAAGCCATTTTTATAAAGTAACATTTATTTTCCCAATTGTGGTCCCTGGGTGCTCGTCCTATTTAATACATTTTTAATTCACTTTAAATCAAGTCATTTAAAAAAAAAAAACAACCCAGACTTGCTGTAAGCAATATCATCTTGGGTTTAAGAGTGATATTTTTCCTAATGTGTGTTAAAACAAATCCGTAAACATATCCAGTGTGTAGTAAAGCGACTTCACGTTGGGCCTCAAGAACCCAATGTTCAGAGCCCAAGAGTTCACATTTCAGGAATTTTGAAAGCCTGTTGTTAAGCATGGCCACTATTACAAATTAAATTATATACACTTATGATTAAATAAATTATATATTAAACACAAATGTAATAAATACCCCAAACGTATCACTTTCTAATTATTTTGCTCCATGGATGCGTGTCAATGCTCTTGAGGTTGTCTGTACCTGTGGCACCTGCCCTGTGGAAATCTGCGTAATTGTGGCTGTTGGTGGTATTTATACCGTGGAAATCAGCAGCAAAGGCTGCAGATCAGGGTTCTCTGCCCCAGAGAACAGGTTGTTTAATGTTTATCAGTCCACAGCTGAACGTAACAGTTCAAACCAGCCTATTTACCACCTCCAATTATCTCACCTGCCCTGGGGGTCTGTGAACCTTATTAAGGGAAGTGTGTTTCTTATGTGCAGATAAAACAATCCCAGGGTTTCCAGGGACTCACATAGTCAGCACTCAGGGGGCAGTGAGAGGTGGGTCTCAAAAGTCAGTTCACAGGGCAGCGCCTATGGCTCAAAGGAGTAGGGCGCCAGCCCCATATGCCGGAGGTGGAAGGTTCAAACCCAGCCCCGGCCAAAAACTGCAAAAAAAAAAAAAAAAATTCAGTTCATAGCCCCTTTCCAGCTCCTGGTCCTTCCGGGAGCAGAAACAGGGAACCTGGAGGCAGAAAGCCTGGCCAGGGCTTCTTGCCACACATCTATATCTCCCAGCCCTGGTGAAAGCATCTTGGGCAACCTGCCTTGCAAACTCTCCAGCACCATCCTCCTCTTCCTTCTCTGGAACAATCTGTCATGTGGCCACAGCCCAGGCATCATTAATTCACTCATTTATTCAATGGGTTGGTCAAGGCCACACCTGCATTAAGAGCTGGGAATGGAAAGACAAAACAGGCCGTGCCCCTCCTTCAGGAACTCCACCATCCAGCCATGTGTGGAGAATCCATTCTGACCTGCCACGGACTTTACTTGGAAAAATCAATATATCCAGCCAAGGGGTGAAAATACCTTATAGCAGGTTTGGGAAGTCACTTTGAAAATGCACCTGCGAATGAACCAGATGTGCACAGCTGTCTATAGTTCAGGTAGAAGTTTTGTGTCTCTGAGCCCAGGATGCAGCTCAGCGAGGTGCACAGGTGAGGCCTTTGGGTCCAGCCAGCCAGATCCTCAGGCTCTGTGATCTTGGGCAAGCCCATTTGCCAGTCTGTGGACATGGGAGTGTCGGGAGAAAGGACAGGACCCATCAGGGAGCCCTGTGATGTGGAGTCCCCTGTTCTGGCGACATGCTGCCTGTAGCCAGTGCCAGACAGGCCTCATCTTTGGAGGGGCTCCGGAATCCTGCTCTCCAGGAGAGTCCCCTGCTGTTCCACCCGGCTAGTTTGGAATCTTAATTAAAAATACCTAACACAGCAATTATGGTGTAAACAAAGATGCCAGCTCGCGTGAGTAATTAACGAAAAGGCATTTTCATGAAGGCCCGGATGGATCTAAGGACTCATTAGCTCTTGTAGAGAAAGGAGGGTGTCCTTTTATGTCATTTGACAGAAATTCCACATAACTGCCCCAAGGGCTACAGCAGGGCAACAGGGAGCAGGTGGGATCACCCTAAAGAGAGAAGCGTGCCTGGGCTGAGGGCAGCGAGTTGCCCAAAACCAATTTAGTTCATTGGCTCTTTTTTTTTATTTTTTATTTTTTAATTAAATCATAGCTGTGTACATTAGTGCAATCGTGGGGTACGATATGCTGGCTTCATATACAATGTGAAACATTTTCATCAAACTGTTTCACATAGCCTTCATGGCACTTTCCTAGTTATTGTATGAAGACATTTGTATTCTTCATTTAGTAAGTTTCATCTGTACCCTTGTAAGATGCACCGTAGATGTGATCCCACCAATTACCCTCCCTCCACCCATCCTCCCCCCTAGTTCATTGGCTCTTAATAGGCCCGGCTCCCACATCAGGCCCTACAGGTGAGGGGGCAAGGAATTTATCTCCGTTGGCTGGGTCAGGGAGGACCACGGAATCCTCCCTTCTTTATTTCCCATGCTATTAAAACTCTGGCCTTAACTGCTAAAATATTTGCTTCCAGGAATAGATGCTTATTGGTGCAGCTGCCTCCCAACATGGGCATTGGACTCCCATCAGAATGGCGGACACCCAGGCCGCCTGCAGGCTGGAGGCACCTACTCCCTGCCCCTTGTGGGCCCCCCAGCACGGGTCTCCTGTTGTTTCCGAGGCACCCCAGAGGATGCTGGGGGGGAGCATGTCACCAGATTGTGTCACTGTGAATTCTGGGAATGGCTCCATCATGCCCTGTATACTTACTGGGCTGCATGGTTTTGTGAGTCACTGGGTTCTGCTGTTTGGCACAGGCAAGAATGAGGGCTCTGGGGTCCCGGGCTGGCCCCTCCAGGCTCTATGCTGCCCGGCTGTGTGTCATGGGCAAGCTGCTTCACTTCTCTGAGCTCCCGTGGGGATGTCAGCGCTGGGAGTGACTCATCCCCACGTGGCAGGGGGCTCATGGAGATGGGCTCAGAGGAGCTGCCAGGAGGACCTGGCCCAGCACCTCACTGGTGAGAGGGAGCCTTGAAGTCTGTTCCCTTTCCCGTCCCTGTGTATCCTCTGAAAGACAAGAGGGCTTCCCGATAAGCACAGCCCCCCTCGCAGCCGTTTGAGGTTGCTGCAGGCGATGTCCTAGCTCTTCCGTGGGGCCGTTGTAGCCCAGACCCCTCCCCTGGTGCAGTGGCTGGTGGTCCTGTGCGGCAGTGCCAGGAGGCCTAGCTGCAGCATATCCGAGGGTTTCCCACCTGCATCCAGCTTCCCTTCCCAACTGCCCACCATGAGTGGGCAGACCTGTGAGTACCTCCCGTGTCCTCACAGAGGCAGAAGCCTCCTATGGACCCTTCGATTACCACTCAGCAGTGGGATGGGCCTGGCTTCCAGCCACCCTGTGAGCTGCAACCCCACCCCACCCCGGCTCCCAGCCAGCACGTCTGAGCAACCTTCTCAGAGCCTGGGACGCCTGCCCCCTCAACACCTCACGGTCCAACCCCTGCACAGGTGTGGGGACTTGAGCCCCGAAGTGAATGCCTTAGTCCATAGTACTTGCAGCTGCTGTGTCCCTGCCTGAACCCCAGCTGATGCCATCGTCACTTGTTTCTCAGGGACACGTCATTGTCACCTTGCAGCATCTCAAATTCAGATATGTCCTCAATTGATGCAGGCACGTAACTGATTGCTGCTCATGTCCTCCCTAAAAAGCCATCACTCAGTCCATAGTATCAGTGGGGTCCAAATATGGCTGCCCTGGAGGTGGAGAGGGAGCGCCATTAGTTTAAAGAGAACATGGAGCCAGCAAAGCCCTCTAGCAGCAAGTGACCTGGCTGGGAGGGAGTCTGGCCAGAGCCCAGGGCTGCAGGCAGAGCCGTGGGCAGCATGGAGGTGGGAGGCCCACTGGGAGGCCATGGGTGTGTGCAGATGAGGGGACAACAAGGAAATATTTCAGAGGCAGAGTAGACAGGGCCTATGAAGGGGTTAGATATGTGCACACCAGGGACAGCGCAAGGGTCTGACTTGAGCGACCCGTGGTGTCACCACTGACCAGGAAGGACAGTGCTAGAGGGCGTGGGGGCTTGGGCACAGAGGGGAGGGGTGTTATTACTGACCACAGCAAGACTCTGGTGCAGTGGAGAGGTGCGACGTGCAGACAGATACAGGTTCTGAGTGGCAGGGACAGGTCACAGGGGAGCAGGAGATGGAGAGGTGTTCTGAGGGACAGGTGAGCGTCCGCCAGGCAGAGGGAGGCCCCAGAAGGGTGTCGGACACAGACCCACTGCCTGTGGGGGGCCTGCTCCTCGTGTGATGCTGGACAGGGTAAGCAAAGGCTAGGGGTGAGTGTGAGTGGGTAGAACATGGGGGGCGTGTATGTGTGTGGTCCGGGTGGGTGGGCATCCTCTCATGCTTGGGCTTGTCCCTGGATCCAGGCTGTTCCCTGTCCCTAGCCTCTGCCCAGAGCAAGGGAGGTAGAAAGGGCTTGGGGAACAGGCCAGGGTGCAGCAACCTGGAAACGGGGCCAGGTCAGTGCCCAGACTGATGGGAGCACTGAGCTTCTAGGGCACCAGGGCCAAGGGGTCAGGAGCTGAGGCTGAGCCAAGACAAGGTCCAGACAGCCTCGGAGACAGAAGCACATCCAGGCCATAGCATGGACCAGAGCTGGGCCCTGGGCCAGGGTAGGGACAGAGAATGATCAGACCCCGTCCCTGCCTGCAAGGTACTCGCCCAAGCCCAGACACCTAAGATCCTACACCAGCCCCTTGGGGAGCTCCTACACAGCCCTCAAAACCTTGTTGAGATCACTGGCCTCCTCAGGGCTCCCTCCCTGCTCTGGGACCCCTCTCCCTGTCAGAGCTGTTGGATGGGCTGAGAACAGGGCTGGCCTGAGTCCTACAGACCAGAGCCTGGGCTGGGAGTTCCAGCACCTTGTTCACCCCTCACCACTAACTGGCTGTTTAACCTGGGACAGCCTCCTCCCTCCCGAGCCTCACTCTCCCCGTGTATGATGGGGGAAGGGACTGGGGCGTCTATAACGTCTTTCAGCTTAAAGCTTCTCGGACCTTCCATCTGGCTAATGGAGATGCTGATCAGGGACAAGAATGGATTTGAAAAGGCTTTGAAAAATTCATAGCAGGAGGTAAAGGAGAGAGTCTTTATTTTGTGGAGCAGGAAGCAGGGGGATTTATGGACAGAGGCTGTCGATGAAAAGGACAATGTCTCAGAGTACTTTGTGGCATTTAATGTAGAACACAGCTCTCCCATTAAAGCGATGGCATCAAATATTTACCAAAAGGGTATTAAAAATTAACCTTTAAGATGGGATATTTAAAGGCCCCGCAAGCCCTAAGAACTGTCCGGAACTCAGAAAGGCGGAGTGACAGGAAGGAAAGCTGTAGGCAGGGCCGAGTCATGGAGGTCCCTGAGCCAGCCCCACTCCCAAAGCCAAAGCAGCCTCCAGCCCCAGGTCTGCAGAGGCCCAGAGCCCTTGTCAGGCTCCCAGAGGCCCGCTGGACAAGGACAGGCCCCCAGCTGGCATTCTCAGCCCTCTGTGACCTGGCCCTGCCTCTCTGAGCAGCTGAGACGTGTAGAATGGAGGGGAGTGAGGCTGCTTAGGCTGGGAGAAGCCAGTGTGGCAGTGGGAGCAGTCTAGGCACCAGGAACGTGCAAAGGCACCGAGGCAGAGCACTAGTGCATCATACTTCAGGGCAGTTGGGCAATGCGAGTGTGTGTGGGGGAGACACGGGTGGAGCCTGGTTGTGCAGGGCCACAGTGGGGTTCCGGCTTCTTATTCCAGGGATGGGAGAGCCCCAGGGGAGGAATAGCACCCAGGTTGCCTTTGGGAAGGGAGCGGAGAGTGCATCAAAGAGGCTGCCGTGAGGGGGTGTCTGCTGCTTGGACAGGGTGGTGCCCACAGGATGGGCTGGAGCATGGACTGGGGGTGAGAAGCAAGTGGGGAACCCCAGGAAGATGCACCCAGCAGCTGGGAAAATTCTGGTGCAATTTTCCAGGATGGGGCCCCTGGGGCAAATATGACTTTGGAATCAGAGGTGTGGAGGGTGTCCAGTGACCAAGATGCCAGCAAAGGAGTCTGGGGAGGGGCAGGAGAGCTGGGTCGGAGGCCTCGGGAAGAAAGTACCTGTGGGAGGACAGGCCAGCTGGAGGGAAGTGGGTGGAATGCCCTGCCCTCTGTGTCCTGCCCCACGATGCGTCTGCATGCTGCACCCCCTCCCGGTCTGGCAGTGTGATCAGTGGCCCCAGGAATGTGCCATAGCATCGTCCTGTCTGTCAGAAGCCCCTGGATGTGCATAGCTGGCACCAAATAGCATCGCCAGTCCCTCCCCCATCCTTCTGCCTTCTGCGTTTGCTGGGACGTCGGCCAGCTTCTGCCTTAAAGAAAGTGAGACTTCATGTAACATCCCTTAAAACGATGCGGTGTCCTGTAAGACACAAAGTTGTAATTTGTCCTCAGACAGGATCTTTCTTTTGAGGTCGCTCTTTTTCCCTAGAGACTCAGTGGCGGGTAACTGGGGTGTGAGGGGCAATGTGGAGCATGCTGGCCAGTCCCCCTGCACACCCTCCCCCAGAGATCTGCACACATACACATGCACCCACAACAGCGCCGATGCACACACACCAGAGCCCCTGCACACATGCCCCACACCCCCCCTCACTCAACCCCGTACACACCTGGGCCACCACCTCCTTTCCATCCATCCAGAGGACCCATCAAGATATTTTCTAAAGAAAAAATGAAAATATTCTAGGGAATCTCTACCACCTCTTTTTGAAATACTTTTTCTCACCCTGTAGTAAGACATGTATTTATTGAGACCTTTCTGTATGCGAGGTGCTTTTGTATCCCCTGCCTCCTGGAATCCTCACAAAAGTGTCCGTTTAGCAGATGGGTACTCTGAAAGTCACGGACAAAGGTGACTTACAGCTCCAGAAAGCAGTGAAGACAGGGCTGCTGTGAAGCCCATGCTGAGCAGCAAAGCTGGGGCCTGCCCTCACTCACTAACCTGCCACTGTCGCCTGGAGCAGAGAGGCATCAAAGGAAGCCTGACCCAGAGACGAGCTCACTCTGGGGGACGTGGAGCCCTGACATCTCTGCAGGACTGGGCTAGGGCCCCCAGAGCTGAGCCGACACCAGTGGGGAGAGAATATAGGAACTACATTCCAATCCGGAAGGAAGATCTTCCTCCGGGCAGCCTTGTTTCACGGCAGAACATACTTTCTTCTGCAGGCAGTGAGCTCCCCATCACTGGGGTGTGCGAGTCAGGGCCGAGGCTCCTTTACTGGAGAAGCAATAGAGGGAAGTCCAGCTGCGTAGTCCCCAAGATGCTTCTGCTCCCAGTTTCTCTAGTTCTGCCCTGAGGCCTTCCTTGTACTAGTTAATACTTGCTGTATAATAAGTTATCCCAAAATTTAGCAGCTTAAACAACTAATATTTATTTCACTCTTACTGTGAGCTGGGACTCTGGCTAAGCTGGGTCTTCTGGCAGTCATGAGGGCCATTTCAGGGGCTGCCACCCACAGGGAGAATCAGGGAAGGAGGCTGTGAGCAGCCCCATCCTATGGATGGGGAGACTGGGAGGGATGTCCCCTGCCCAAGTCACATAGCACGTGCATATCTGGCCTGTGGGCCTCTGGTCAACTAATGAGAAGCCTCTTGCTCCATGCCCAAGGCGTCCCAGGCAGAGTGGCACTCACAGTATGGAGGGTGAGCGGGGAGGCAGGCTGGTCTCCGGGGACGTTGCTGTGTCTGTATCTGTGGATTGACAGCCCCAGGAGCGACCACTTCTATCAAGACGCCCTCTATGCCCTGAACTCTTGCACACTAGATCCTGCCAGAACATGCCTGCAGGGGACAGGGAAGGTGGATCCAGTCATCAGAGTACCTGCCATCTGCCATTGGGTCAGCAAACTCCCAGGAAGCCCTCCTGTGCGTCAAACTCTGCCCTGGGCATGGAGATAGGCTGCCAGCAGCAGTCACGGGCCTCAGGCCTATTTCCAGCTCCTCCCTGGGCTCTGTGGCCCTGGGCCTCACTTTATCCAACTGTACAATGGATTCAGACACTGGATAAAAGCACCCGGTGAAGAAGCAGAAGATAAGGGTTCCCATTTCTGGCTCCCACCTGGATCTGTGCCCAGTGATAGTGATTAGTTAAAATACTCGTGATTTGCAGGCAACAGCAAACATGACTCAGACTGACTTACAGGATAAAGGGAATGTTCGAGTCATATAATTGAACACTCTAGAGAGAATATGGATTTCAGGAAAAGCTGAATCCAGCAGCTCAAATCATCTAAGAAGAACTTGCATTCTCACCTCCACTTCACTGAGATTGGGGCCCAGCTCTCCCTCTGGATCATGAATCAGCTGTCACTAGCTCCCAGGCAACAGGCCTCCAGGTCCAAATTCAGCAGCAACAAAGATGCTATCAGCATCCCACTTGGCTCAGATGTGGTCCCGGAACCTTGCCTTGCTGGTCCTGATTGGCCCTGTGTGGGTCATACACCCATCCCTAGACCAGTTTTTTTATCACAGAGGTAGGACACAGTAATGGGCTTATCAAATCAGGGTACACCCGAAAACTAGGGCCAGAGTCAGACCGAGGGACTCAGAGACGAGGGCAGAAGAGGAGAGGGGAGCAGATGTGGGGCATCTGTCAGCCAACACCTGTCTCCTCCCACCGTCCATACTGTCTCAGAGCGCAATTCAGATGAGGTGGTGTATGTGCAGATATTTATAAATTGGCAAACATCGGGGGTTTATTTTTACAGCGCACCTGTGATACCGTGTGCCTCACGAGAGGTGGAGGTGTCAGGAGGCGGTGGCTTCCCCTGGTTCCTCCAGAAAATATTTATAGCGCAGCAGCATACACCAGACACTGCACTGGGTGACTTCTGAGGGGAGGTTTCCGGTAGTCAGGTGACTCGGCGCATTCAAGCAAAGCACATCAAATGCACCGTCTGACTAGTTCAGCTGGAAGAATTTCAGGGTGAGATATTGAACTTCTACCGCCCGAAAGCCTTCTTCGAGTCTCTCGCCACTGCTTTTCTGCTCTCCAGCCTCTAAATTGGCTGTGCCTATTCTGGAGTGTCAGAGGATGGGACTGGGTGGTGTAAGCTCCTTTTACACAGTGTTTTGGCTGAAGGATTTGTCGCCAATGGGAGAATCTAGACTCCATTATTTATTGCTGAGTAGCTGTCCTGGAATGGCCACACCGCACTTACGTGTCACCTACTGAGGCATTTAGGGGTTGCCACCTTTGGCTGTTACAAATAAAGCTGCTCTGAACACTCATGTCCAAGTCTTCTGGAGAATGCGTACACACGTTTCTCTTGTGTATTGTGTGAGTGCCCTGCAGCGCAGTGACAAATAACCACACGCTCTGGCTTAAAGCCACACAGATTTATTCTGCTATAGTCCTGGAGGCCAGCAAGCTGAAATGAGTCTCATGAATACCCCATGTCAAGGTGTCGGCAGCACTGAGCCTTCCGGAGGCAGCAGGAGACAGTGCATTTCTTGTGCCTGTTCCTGTTTCCAGAAGCCTCCCTCATTCCTTGGCTTGTGGCCCCTTCCAGCAATGGCGTCTCTCCGACCCCTGCTCTGGTCACATTTCCTTCCCTGACTGTCTTTCCTACTTTCCTCTCAGAAGGACCCTGGCAATTGCATCAGACCCAGCCAGATAACTCAGGGGAATCTCCCCATCTCCAGACCCTTAACTTCAGCACCTCAGCGGCGTCCCTTTCTGATGTAAGGTGGCATTCTGTAGGACTGCCGTCTTACCTGTCCGCAGGGACACAGTGATTCAGTGATAAAGTATGGTTAACAGTGTCTCCACTGCTCAGGTTGGGGTGAAGCCCATAGAAAGATGTGCTGAAAGCTCCTGGCCCCACACCCAGCGTAAATGTGGGCTGTTCTCAGGAGTGAAGAACACACTCTCTGCAGTTCACCTGGCAGAGAGTCTTGTTGTGCCTCGTGACTCCTCTGCTTTTGTCGGCTGGCTCTGTTATTGTTACAGGAGCTCTGAAGCTTTCATTGTTATGCAAATTGCCAGGTGCTCTGTTATCTCCCCAATTCAGTGGCAGACACATCCCACAGCCCTCCTGCCCTGCCAGCTGCACAGCCTCTGCATCCCAGGCCCTACTGCCTGATCCAGGCTCAATAGCTCTCTCACCTGGCCGCCGTGGCCACCACCCAGCTGGCCTCCTGGTCCCCAACCTGCCCAGGCCCCTGCCCTGCATGAGAAGGGTAGCTTCGTGGCCCAGTGGCTAGCAGCACAGGCCTGCCTTGGGCTCCACACTAACTGGACCTGTGACCCTGGAATGGTGAAGGACCCAGTGGCTGCCACCTCTCCAGACTCACCTTGGCCAGGAGCATCTTGTGCCATGACAGCCACACCGACAGACACACCCACTGCCATCCTCTGATGGCTGGGGTACCTCCCAGCGACTAACTCTGCTTAGGGCCCCAAGACTGCCTCTCTGTCTCACTCCCAGCGCAGGACATGTTGCACTGCTGACACGACATGCATCTGCAGCTCTTGTGGCACCCTCAGGGGCCCTCAAGGGCTCAGTCCATGCCCCCAGCTCCCAGCCCAGGCCCAGCGGGATAAGATGCCCCCAGCACAGGTATCTAAAAGGCTTCTGGAGCAGCCCCAGAGTGACGCTGGCCACGAGGGGCACAGGAGGATGGGGCAGTGAGGGGCGAGGTGACCAGCAGGGTGCCTGGGGGGACAGGTGGCCCCTGTGTCAGAGCAGGCGGGCTCCCAGAGACAGGGGTGGACAGCTTTGCAGGAACAGCTTCCTGCACTCAGTGGGCTATAGCTCCCTGCATGGCTGAGGCGTGGTTGCTGTGAAATAGAACAAATGTTGACATTTGCGGAAGATTCCTCCTGGAAGGCTGTGCAACAGCAAAGCATTCCCAAGGCTCATGGGCTCCCGGGGCTGGCAGGCTCCTGGGACTGGTGGGCTCCTGGGGCTAGTGGGTTGGGCTGTGTCCAGGTGGGCCAGGCCAGAACTCTCACCCAGCCGAGGCGGGGGGGGGGGGGTCCACAGGGGTGGAAGTCCTACTGGCCATAGTGAGGATGGTTCTACAGGCCTGGAATGGCATCAGGTGGGTGCCTGAGGCCCAGAGAGGTTAAGTAACTAGCCCAGGGCCACACAGCTTGTGAGGGGCAGACTGGGATCTACACCCAGCCCTATCAGACTCCAAACCCAGTGGTCATCACTGCTCCAGCACTGTACAATACTGTGTGGTACAGAATGTTTCAGAGGCCTATGGGAGTCTGACAAGTGGCACAAAAGGGTGCCCAGTGAGTGAGGTCTTGACAGGTGCAGGAGTTTTCCAGATGGAGAAGGGGAAGGGTGTCTCCAGCAGTGTGGAGAGCACAACAGGGCTTTCTGGAGAGAGGGTCCTTTGTAGTGGAGGCCACAATACTGGGAATATTAATAGAGTCCTGGTAATGAGACGGCCTGAGTTCCCAGCTAAGGCATCAATCTTTACCCTCTAAGAAACCGTAAATAGAATTGTTTTTGTTTTTTAATATTATTGATTTTGAAATATTTCATATTGTTCACAAGAATCTATATAACACACACAAACAGATACACATAAGATATAAAAAAATAAAGCCCACACCACGTTCTCACCACCCAGCATGAGACACAGACCCACAGCACCAGCACCATGGCCTTCAGCATGCCCCAGTAGCACCCCCATCCCGAGAATCCACAAACTTGAATTTGGCGCTTGTCCTCCCCAAACAGAGATGTACCCTAGGGAGTTACTGGAGCAGCTTTGGCCATTAAAGAAATCACTCTGAGAAGTGCCAAGGCTGAGCCACAGGCAGGGACAGCCAAGTGGAGGTTCAGGTCAGGGCAATGATGCCCCCACCCCAGAATGGGAGCCTCTTTTCCTGTAATAGTGCAGATGAGCAAGGGCTGAAAGAGATGGCTGCTGCCGCCTTTATCCCAGAAGGGCCACCAAAGGCCAGATGGGCCAGGCTATGGACTACAGGAGGGGATTTGCCTCTGTATTATATTGGGCAGCTTAAAAGGGAACAGGCTATAAAGTAATGAGCTTACTGTTCCTACGGGAAGCCAAACAAAGGCTGGACATTAACTGGCCCTGCCCCTCTTCCTTCTGCCTCTGGGGCTCCCTCTATCCCTATATTTACTAGTGTGATATCACCATCTGCCCCTCCCCAGGGTCTTCAAGGCCAGAGTCAGAGGTGTCACCAGGTCCCTCGACAGCAGTGGTGATCACTTGAGTCACCGCTGGTAAGAGGACAAGTGAGAGGACCCTTGAGAACTGGCCACTGGATTTACCCACATAGAGGTCTTTGGTGACCGTGACAATAGCAATTCTGTAGAGCTAAAGCCTTTTGGGAGGGGTTAAGGGATAGGGGGAAGTGGAGTTGGAGAGCAAAAGGACAGGCAGTCCTATGTCCTGTGTCTTCCACTTTACTAGATTTGCCAACAGTTAACAACATGTTCATTGCTTTTTCAAAGCACCAGTAGTGGGAATTATTTATTAGTGCCTTCCTTTTGCTGTTTTTACCTCCATTTGTTTTAATTTACATATTGCTCTCTTGTGTCTGCTTTGTATTTATTTTCTCTTTCTTTTCTAACATTTTGAGTTGGATTATTAATTCACATATCATTATTTATGAATAAGATCAGTATTCAGGACTATCAGTTTTCCTCTGAACGTTGGTTTGGCTGCCTCACACAGATTCTGAACTATAACATTTTATATTTTCATTATCATCTAAATAGTCTGCCATTTATATTTTTTACTCTCTTTGACTCAAGAGTTATTTTAAAGAGTTTATGCTTGAGTTTGGGGTTTTGTGGTTTTATTATTACTATTTTCAAAGTCGCGAATACTGTGATCAGAGAATATTGTCTTATGTCTATTTTGGAATTTATTTTCTTTGTGGCCTGATAGTCTTTTTGTGTGTGTGTATTTTCAAGAACTAATTAGAATGTAGATTCTGTTTAGTACACACACAGTTGTTAATTAGAGTACGTGGCTTCCTATTTTCTTATTTATGCTTTTGTTGAATTTACCTGTAATGAACTGAGGAAGGTGAACTAAAATGCACTAATACTAGCATATTCCATCTGTGTTTTCCTCATACCCAGTAGCTCTTGCTCCGCAGATACTGGGGCTGTGTTCCTTGGTACACATTTGTTCATTACTGGTAGATCTTCATGTGATTCTCATCCTGGCTGCATGCACAGCACTCTCCTTTTTCTCACTTATTTTTCTTGCCCTGACTTCAGCTTTGCCTGATATTCAGATCATGGCCTCTGAGTTCTCTCGGTTTGCATTTGTTTGTTATCCCTCTGCCCATCCTATTATTGTGGTTAAAAGCACAGAAGAAAAATCTTATTTAAGCATTTTTAAGTGTAGTGTTCAGCAGCATCAAGTACATTGTTTTTCTTTTGTTTGTTTGTTTGCTTGAGACAGGGTCTCACTTTGTCACCCTCGGTAGAGTGCCGTGGCGTCACAGCTCACAGCAACCTCCAATCCCTGGGCTTGGGCGATTCTCCTGCCTCAGCCTCCTGAGCAGCTGGGACCACAGGAGCCCGTCACAACGCCCAGCCATCTCTTGTTTCAAACCCCTCACTGAGCCACAGGCGCTGCCCACATTCATATCATTGTTCAGCCATTACCACATCCATCTCCATAACCTTTGAATCGCCTTCCCACCTTTCATGTGAAACCTTTCTGAACCACTCTGTCTCCAGTGCATTTTGTTTGTGATCCACTCTGAGACTTTTGTTTTGGCAAGTGTGCATGGCTCATTAGCATTTGCTGATATGGCAGATGCGTTTGGTCTGAGCTCTGTCATCGTGTTTTATGATATGCTTTCCGCTTTTATAGCTTTGGTGGGGGCTGTCAATTTTTACCATATGGTCTTTGTTTTCTTTGCTTTGTTTTTTGTATATATGTCTTCTGATAACTTGGAAACCTGTATCTTCCATCCTGCAGTTATCTTCATAATTATAATGTGATATGACATGCTTAATCCTTTATTTCTTTAGAGAATAAAGAAATATTCTATTTTCTTCCTATGTCAAAATCACAATCTTTTAACGTTTTCTCCTTTTGTCTTCCTTCTAGCAAATCATTTTCATTGATTGTATTTTTTCCATTTACTGTTCTTCCTCTAACTTTACTCAAACTTCTAAACAGTTCTTAGACCCCAATTTTAATGAATAAGACACCTTTTATGATCTTCCTTCTTTTCACTTCCACCTCTCCTGCTTATTATGATGATGATTCTGTTTATCAGTTCTCTGCTTTCTGTTTCAGTCTTTTCTGTAGTCGTGGTAATCTTTAGATTTGCTTCGGACATAGTCCTACAATAAAACAAAGCCTATGCTTGTCAGTGCCTTAACCCTTGGCTCACTGAAATTTGCCCTTTAGTCATTTATTTAGGATGGGCTCATGGGAACTATAATTTAGAAATATGTTCAACAGGTTATTCTGATGACTTTATACTAGATGGTTCATCTGGGTTTGAAGTTCTTGGTTTATTCATTCAACAAATTTTAATTAAGCCCCTACTTTGTGCCACATACTATACTAGGCCCTGGCTATACAGAAATCATCTTGGGCCCCCTGTAGCTAACTTTGTAGTTGGGAAAACATTGAGAAAGTTACTGGATACAAAAAACTAATCAGATAAATACAACATATGATATACTGGATAGAGATTTATGCTGTGGGGAGGAAAAAGCAGGAGATTGGGGATTCCCTAGCCCTGGTTATGTTCTGGGAAGCAGAGGAGATGACGCCATGGGCTTCCTCACCCTCAGTCCAAGCACATGTTCCCATGGATACAGAGAGTGGAGCATTGGTGCTGTGGCTCAGTATTATTTCCAGCTTTGGAGAGGTGGGACTGGCTGTCAAAGCCCCTCCCTTGACTTCTCTGCTTGCCCTGCTAACCTGCAGTGAAGCTTGGTTGAAGATGGTTTATCAATTAAGGACTGCCATCTGGTGCAAGCAGAAGAAACCTGGCTGCAGCAATGTGGAGATGGACAGTCCAAGGCTGTCCCCAAGTCCTGCTCAGACACATGTCCACTCTGTCCCTGCCCCCTTGTTCAACCAGTCCCCCTACTTTTTATTTCATCTGAGTCAGTGAGGGTTCTTCATTCTCACACTTGCAAGGTGGCTGCTGTTCTCCTGGACCCATGTCCCCTTTCTAATAAGCTTCCATTAACATAGTGTTGGTCAGACTGGTCATGGGACCACCCATGACTGTAAGGGAATCTGGGAAAGTGGGTATTTGTGACTGGGCAATTGCTTCTATAAATGGATACGGGACAGGGGGGTTCTTGGTGCTTACCGCAGATGAAGTTTGTATTTCTGTTCTGCTTGTCTTGTTTGTGATTTGACTCTGCCAATCAAGCTATCAGTGGCCCACAGGCCGGATTCTGTACTGCTGATCCTTCCCCATTGGTCTCTGGGCTTGTCACTACTCTAGGAGCACCCTGGTTTCTTCTCCATGGATTTATAGGATATGGTCCTATCTTGGTGTGATTTCCAAGACACGTAACAGCTTTTGTTATTATGAATGGTATCTGTATCTGTTTTTTAATATTTTTTAGCTTGTTTTAGCAAGGGTGACCATATAATTTATCATCCAAATAAGAATGCTTCTTGAAAGAAGAACAATATTAAAAATTATGTCAGAATAACAAGTGTTAACTGGGACTGTCCCAAGCCAAGGCATATAATCAATCTGGTAATTGCTGAGATACATGAATACTGTTGAGTTTTACAAGTTAATCTGATGTCTTACAAATTAAAAATTATACCTACATCTGCACTCTTTGTTCTAATCATTACCCTGTTGATTCTGTTAGATTTTGTTTAAATTATGTGCAGTTAATTATAATTTTAGTTCTATTCCAATCCTGATACGCTATGCGTTTTTCTTGTCTTATTGCATGGGCTGAGGCTCTAAAATATATTGAACCATAATGATAGAAGAGTTCCAGGTCCCACTTCCAGTCTTACAGTGACATGGTGCACAATGACTGATGACAGAGGCCATGTGCTCAGAGAAAACCTGGCTTCTCCTGGCACTGATGCCTGAGGGAAGTGTCCTCAATGAGATGCTATCTGATATTTTGTTTCCTTCTGCTTCCCCAGAAAACCCTTTTGCTGTGCCTCAGAATGAGGGAGGTGAGATCTGAAGCGCCCAGCACAGCCTCCAAGAGGAGCAACTTCTACAGAGATGCCAGGGAGAGCTGAGGCGGTGGTGGCGGTGGCATAGGAGGAAACACCGCCTGTGCCCAAAATCCCCTTCTATGGACTTCTGAGATTAGGAGAAAACTCAGGGGGAGGGGTTGGGGGTGCAGGGGAGGAGATTCTGAGCCACCTGTCCACAAGCAATAGTCCTATTTTGGGCTGGTGGCTTCTGAGAGGTGACTCATTGTGAACTTGGGCTGACCAACACAAAGCTGCTCTGGCTGATCTGAGCCAGAAGGATCTAGGCCTGTGAGTCATACCCGTGGTTTAAACATCGACACTTCCCTTGCCTCTGCCCCCTCCAATAGTGGCCCCTTGGGCCTATCCATATCAGAATATTGAATGTGCGTGTCTGTGCGTGTGCTCAGGTGTGTGTGTGATTCAGGGTGTTATTTCTGTTTGTTTGTTTGTTTCTTTGGGTGGTTGATTTTTATTGGAGTGTCCCCTCACCCAAGTTCTCTGATTAATACAAGTCACCATGTGGCTGGGGGTTCTTGCCAGGTTCAGCATCCAGGGCTTAAGCTTCTTGCTGCAGCCCAGTAGCTGCGAACCAGATGGAGTTGGCTAAGCACAGGGTACAGCCCCGCTGTGTCTTGGGAGCCACTGGGGATTGGGAGATGCCTGTTAGGGTTGGTTCTTACAGAAATCTTTCCTGTTAACAACAACAATAATAAGGGACACATCTCAGGCCAACCATAGGCACCAGGTTGGGTGTTTTCATGCATACTCTCTTACTACCTGGGAAGCAGGTATGATGAGCCTCCTACAGAAACACTTCAGAGAGGTAAGGAGTGTCCAGGGTCACACAGCCAGGAGGAGCCAGCCTCACTTGAGGGGCATAGGAAAATCCAGGCTCCCAGATGTGACTTGCTCCCCAGCCCAGGGCACACCCAGCGCATTTCCAGGAGCATCTCCCTGAAGTCCTCTCAAGGGCGGGCCCGTACCCCGAGTTCTCCACCATCACTGCCTGGAGCCCCTATCCACTCACCACATTCTAGTTTAGCACCTGCTGTGTGCCAGGTGCTGCACTGGGCAGTGATAGGGATAGGAGATGACTCAGACCTCACCTTTGTCCCCAGGGAGGTCCCTGCCTGGTGAGAGAGACAAACCCATGGGTCTTTGCTGGGAAGGGTGATGAGGACTATGAAAACCCAGAGAGGAATGTTCTAGAAATCCAGCCACTTTAAGGTAGGACTGCCATGTTAACCCAGACCCCATAGTATCCTCCCACAGAGCTCCCTGCCTTCACCACCTACCTTGCTGCCTGGAGCACACACAGGGGAGGGTGTCACCTAAATGATGATCACATTTGTCCCCAAAGGCTACACTGCCAGTGTAGAAACACTCATTCTACTGGTGTTCATGACACCAAAGTCTCCCACAGCTCTTAGCTTGGGAACCCTGGTCAGACACATGTCCGCTCTGTCCCTGCCCCCCTTGTTCAACCAGACCCCATGTTCTTACACAGACTGTTCACCTGTTTAGCACACACGACGGCGAGGGCCTTCTAGCTGGGGAGGAAAGGAGGTGGCCATGGCAGTGAGAATTCAGTCAAAGCAAGGGTATGTGAGTGAGGGCTGTGGGGCTGGGTGGTCTCAGAAGCCCCTTCCTGCTATTTGAGCCCAGATCTGAATGACAAGTAGGAACCAGCCACCGACATTAAAGCTGGGAGGAGGACACTCCAGGCAGAGGGAGCTGCCACAGGCTTGGTGGTCCCTAGAACCCAGAGGTAGAGCAGAAGGAGACAACGGGGACAAGACCTACTCTGAGGTCCATCAGAGTCATTGTCATGCCGAGAAAATATAGTGTACCCTTCAACAAAGCACCCACAGCTCCTGGCTTCCCAACAGCCCCATAAAGAAGGGTCTCTCCCCAGTTTACAGACCAGGAGACCAGGACTCACCTGATGTGCCTGAGGTCACAAAGGCCGGGTGTGAGAGACACCATCTTCTGGCCCAGTCGTGGTATCTGAGCCCAGATCTGAACGACAAATGAACGTCTTTTCTGGACAGGGCCAGCAGAGTCGAAGCCGGACTTTTGCTTGGGGTCATGATCAGGTATAGGCGTGGGTCCTCCCAGGACATGCTGGGATTCACACGGTGCCCTCCGGCTCACGTGTACAGCACCACCTGCATCCCACGTGAAGTGCCTCAGAGGAAGGGGATGCTCAGGGTGGGGGCCCCAGACCCAGGTTCTGACATCAGCTCCACCACTAGTTGCAGTGTGTTCTCGGGTGAGGCTAGACCCTTGCCACCCTGTTTAAGGGTTTGTAGCCCTGGCGTCCTGACGCTCTGGGTGCTCACACAGCCACTCACAAAGAGGTGCCTCCACTCCTGAGAAGGAGCTGTGGCCAAGTGACAGCGAGGACTGGGAGTCCCCTGATTTGCAGCCCCTGAGAGTTCCTAGAGGAGACCCTGCCTCCTGGTCCCACAGGTGTTTTCAGGAATAACTAAAAATTCCCCCTGGGGTGGTTGCCCTGCTGCTTTGCTGAGCCCCTCTTGGGTGGCTGGGCCAGGCTCTGGAACATTCTGCAGGAGGCAGGAGGTTTCACACCCTGTGTCTCTGCAGAGATCACACACACCAGCACACCTGGCATAGGCGGGGCACGGCAGGCAGGGGCCACAGCACTACTGTCCCTCTGCAGTGTCCAGGGCTCCTCAAAACCCCCCGGGACCCCAGGTCATCACGATGTAAACCTGTCCCCTCCCTGCTGTGGCTGTGGCTGATGGACGTGCCGATGAGCAGAGTGTGCCTGGGAATGAGATGCAGCGTAGTGAGCAGTGTAAATGTGGATTTAGAGAGTTGGGTTTTTTAGTGTCCCCAAACCTAATTTTTATGCTGCCTCCTTTTCTTTGTACTGTGAGCTTCTATCACTACATAATTTTTAATAATAATAGTACAAAAAGTAAAACAAAAAGAAGAGAAAGACGACGACGACACTGTATGTCCGCTGAGCAGTCTGCAGCCGACGCTGGTGTGTGCAACTGCCGTGTCTGTGCAGACCGTTTCCCTCTGGGAACTGTGTGATTCATGAGCAGTTTTATGCTTTCCCTGTTGTCTACGTATGGTGTGACTGTTGCGTGTTCCGAAATCTCTATTCAGAATCATAGCTGGTAGTACTGCGGGCTCACAGCCCTCTCCTTAGCCTCTGTGATTGCCCTGGGCCCAAGAAGCTGCCTGCTCCCCCACCTCACCGGGACTCTCCAGCTGCCAGGCTGGCCCCTGAACATGACCACTGGCAATGTGCAACCGGCCTTAATTGAAAACACCCGTGCACACACATGTATATACACATTCATGTATTTGTGCACGTGTGTGCACACAGCCACATACATATACGTCCACACATGTGCAGACATGAACATGTGGGCATGCCCATATACCCACACATGTACACAAACACGCTTCCATGCACATGAGCACACACACGTAGCCACGTACACACACGCACACTATTCTGTGGGTGGATCTGGCCCTTCTTGCTGTTGTCAATGTTCTAGAAAACAGCAGTTAGGCCTCTTGCAGCGTTCCCAGTGCTGGTGGCATGTCCCCTCATCATCAGAAAAATTCAGGCGCATTTGGCCCCAGGGCTGAAAAGGAATTGAGGGTGTCAGGGAAAACATGGCCACAAGTGGGGTTAGCAGTCTTCTTCATATGAGAGGCGGCTCCCAGCTCACCACCAACCCGAAAGCTGTATTCAGGTCAGTTTAGGCAAACCAGGGCTGTGGGTCTGGCTGTGCCCAGCACTGACCCTGGCAGAGCCCACTGTATGCCAGGTCAGGGCCAGCCCATGTGGCCTGGTCCTTTCATCCCTCCAGCTACTGTCCTGCCCCGGCCTCTCCCCTGCCATGCCGACTTGGTATCTACTAGAGGTCATGATACCAGGTGCGGGGTGCCTAACAGAGGTGCTAGCTAGAAGTTTAGTGAGTGGACAGATTAGGCCATCCATCGGTCTGCACATCGAAGCTCTGACCTGAACTTGAGGGCTGCTGCACCGCCCACCTCCAGGGGGCACCATTCACAACACTATCACACAAGTGGCAGTGGCTCCACTGAGAACAGTGGCCCTGGTCTGTGCGATGAGGTGCCCTTCTGAATCGCCCTGAATCCCATTGCAGCAGGAAGCAACCCTGAGCATGGGATCAGAGACGACAATTACACAGCCGCCGCAACACGACAGAACCGTGCCGGTGGCCCCACAGCGCCTCTCCTTGGAATGGCCCCCCATTTTCTCCCACCCGATCACTTCCTCTTTCTCCCCCGTTTCTATTTTAGAGCTAGTGGGAATGTCACAGCCACAGAACCAACCAGGCAGCATTGGGGAGGGGCTCAGTCACCTTTTTGAGGCAGCAAACCACCTGCAAAAGACCAGTGTGGCCTCCCCAGGGTCAGCTGGACAAGGGCGTGTGCGGTGGGGACCAGGGAGAGCCTTTCTCTCCTTTCAGTCTGACTTTACGTGAGCAGGGTCCCTCTGAGAGCTGATAAGCAAGAAAGCCAAAACCCAATCCTAGTCTCATGATAATACGGCGGAACGATAATAGTATGTTTAACCGACTGCTGTTGCCCTGCTTTTGTCTTTATATAAGTAGTTTTTATAAAGATGTCCTTAGGTTTTAATAAAGAGGTGTCATGTCAACTGTTCCCTCTGTTGAAGTTTGCTTAATGTTTCAAAGTGCACTCGTGGGGACCCGTGCCCGTGTCATCTGCCACTCTCTGTTGGGGAGGGCAGAGGAGCGGGGGCTGGGGGCGAGGAGTGGAGGGTGGCATGAGGGGGAGCTGGTCACATGAAGACCTCGGGGGGTGCAATGCCAAGGGCAGATGGAGAGGCCAGAGAGGCCCCTCCAGAGGAGCAAGAGCGAGGCTGGAGAGGAGACATGGCTGAGGGTCTGACCCTGGCTCCTGACCACAAGGAGCGTCAGGGACAGTTACCACAGATGGTCACACCGTCAGTGGCCCCTGCAGCACACCAGGGGCCTCCTGCTTGTCTATACTCCACACAGGCCTGGGGTGACCCCCAGGGAAGCTCCCAGGCTCCCACCCAGCGCCTGTCACTCAGGATTCCATCCCTGTTCCCACTGCAGTATCCCCCCCCCCCCATCACTGGTCTTTGTCTTCACTGGATCCCTGCCACCAGCATTCAGATATGCCTGTCTGGAAGGGACACGCCAGTATGCACTCCTGGCAATGGTGGGTCAGGCCCTTCCAACTTGTCCCTCCCTGAGAACAGCTAGAAACGCTGGACAAAATACTTTGTAAACACTCACTTGAAGGCGTGGAAGAGCTAATGAACGAGTTAGCAAAGAACTACGAGTTCAAGGTCTAGAAGAAGACAAGGAAAAAGAGGAGGTGGCACGTGGGCTGTATTACCTCGGCGGCCTTATTGGTGCTGAAAGAGGATGAACCAGGGTTTTCCAGCTAGGGAACAGGGGTGGGGGAGCCCAAGCGTGCTGGGGGGATTGGGACCCCACAGATTGCACCGTAGAAGGAAGGGTGTACCCGCCCTTGCAACCCATTCTACTCACTCCATCTTGGGGCTCAGAGCCCCCGATTCCTGGAATTAGAGTAAGGGGGCACCAGACTACTGTAACAGCACCTGCCTCCCCCAACCCCTGGAAGCGATAGCAGCACTGCTGTTTTCCTCCAGAGATGTTTCATCACCCCGGCTTCAAAATATTTCTACAAGCAATTTATCAAATACATTCTGTCTGGCACACACTAGAGATAACCAGAGAAATGAAGCAGCAATACGAATAAGAAACAACAGAAACACAGGTAGTAGGGACATCCACAGAGGCCCCAAGGAAAGGATCCACCATATACCTTCAACTGCATTCACCATGCTCAGAATACATAAAATGATGTCAGATAAAAGAAAACTGGAAAAAAGACCCAAGAAATTGCTTAAAGAACCAATTAGAAATTGTAGAAATAAAAAATACGATAACCCACAGTAAAGTCTCAGTAAACAGGTTTAAAAGCAGATAACACAGAGTGGCGTTGGCCAAGGAACAAACTGATGACTAGAACAGGACAGAGGCCAGTGACTGCTCCGTGTGAACACAGTCGCATCTTTAACAAAGGAGCAGAGGCAGTGAGTGTATAATAGAGAAAAAATCCATTCCAAGAAATGGTCCTGGGACAACTGGACATGCATGTGCAAACGGAAAAATGAATCTAGGCACAGACCTGACACAAATGATACACCTTCACAAAAATTAATTCGAAAGGAATCATAGAACTTAATGTCAAAAGAAATCCAAAATTGTAAAACTCCTGGAAGCTAATACAGGACAAAGTCTAGATGACCTTGGTTTGGTGATGACTTTTTAGGTACAACACCAAAGACACGATCCAGGAAATAATTGTTAAGCCGGACCCTGTTAAAGTTAAATGCCTGCTCTGCTGAAGACACTGTCCAGAGGATTAAAACATAAGCCACAGAATGGGAGAAGATACAAGCAGTTCCTGAGTTACACACATCTTACTGATGTAGAGCTCACACTTATGAATGGAGGCTATTCTGGGTAACAGGCAAGTGTACCTGTTCCAACTCACAGACAAATTCAACTTAAGAACGAATCTATAAAGCCGGTCCTGTTCATAGCCTGGGGATTCCCTGTACTTGCAAAACACATGTCTAATATGGAACTTGTATCCAAAATCCACGAAGAACTCTCATACCCCAACAATAAGAATGTCAACAGTCTGATTAAAAAATAGCCCAAAGACCTTAACAGACACCTCAGCAAAGAAGCACAGGAAAGATGCTCATGTCATCCGTCACTATGACGTCATTGTAACAGTGAGACACACGGCACACGCCCCTATTAGGATGGTAAAATGCCTAACGCTGACAACACCAAGTGCTGGCGAGGACGTGAACCTTCATTCACTACTAGTGGGAAAAACGGCACAGCCCCGTGGAAAGCAGTTTGGTGGTTTTTTTACAAAGCGAAACTTTCCAGTCCAACAATCACACTCCCTGGTATTTACTCGGGGGAGCTGACAACTTACGCCCACCCAGGGACCCCCACGGATGTTTATGGCTCTCTTCATAGTTGCCGAAGCTTGCAAGGAACCGAGACGTCCTTCGGCAGGTGACGGGATAAACTGTGGTGCCTCCAGACAACGCAAGATGACACAGCGCTAAAAAGGAAGGTGCTCCTGAGCGGGGGACATTGAGAAACTGTGTGCATATTCTCAGTGAATACAGGTAATCTGAGAAGGTCACGTAGTATATAAATCCTATATAATACTATACTGTGTCGCCTTCTGGAAAAGGCAAAACCATGGAGACAGTAACAGAATCGGCAGTGGCAGCAGAGTGACCTGAGCACAGAGGAAACTTCTGTGTGACGCTGCGTAGGGCGATGGCGCACCTGTGTCACGATACATCTGTCCAAACCCACTGAGTTTACAACACAGTTAGTGAACCCTAACCTAAACTGTGGACTCTGGGTGACAATGATGTGCTTGTTACATCAACATGTAACAAATGTGCCACTCTGGTGGCAGATGCTGAGAAGGCTATGTGGGGGGATGGGCAGGGGATCCACAAGCAATCTCTGTACCTTTCTGCCAATTTTTCTGTGAACCTAAAACTACCCTAAGAAATAAAATCTCTTTGGCAAAAGCAAATGACCTTGGAGACAAGGCAAGGATGTCTACCCTTGCTACTCTTACTCAGGATAGTGCTGGAAGGTCCAGCCAGTGCAAATAGACAAGGAAAGAACCAAAGTGTATACGGATGGGAAGGGAAGAAATAAAACTGCTCCTGTGACACGATTATCTGCATGGAAAATCCCGAGGAGTTTACAGACTCCTGAAACCAAAAGGGGAGTCCACAGGGTCACAGGCCCCTAGATGAGCACACAGAGACTAAGTGCAATGAACCCGTGAGCACAAAAATTAAAAATGCAAAACCACGTGCAAATACTCCAAAAATACACAACCATTTGTTTGAGCTCATTTTTTTGCTCATTCGTGTTTGCGAACCCAAAACACACAACCATGCCCAGGACTCTATGCCGAGAACTAAGAATAGTAAAGGTGTCCATTCTCCCTAAATAGGTACATTAGTTCAACACAGTGCCTATCAAAATCCCAGGGAGATGCTTTTGAAGACAGGCAAAATTATTTAAAAATTTAGATAGAAAGGCATATGGCAGGAGTAAAGATGACCTTGAAAGATAAGAATAAAATTGGAGAAAGCACT
This sequence comes from Arctocebus calabarensis, assembly GCA_963573935.1. NCBI lineage: Eukaryota > Metazoa > Chordata > Mammalia > Primates > Lorisidae > Arctocebus > Arctocebus calabarensis. Next base: position 7,710 of record CAUYON010028757.1, on the reverse strand, counting down.
CGGCCCACTTTTAAGACTTATTACTCAGCCCACTTTTAAGACTTATTACATAGCTACAGCGCTCAAGACGGTGTAGTATGAATCGAAGGACAGACACAAAGATCAGTGGAATAAGCTAGAGGACACGGAAATAAATCCACACCATACGCCCAACTGCATTTTGACAAAGGTACAAAATCAATTTGTTAAGGGAAAGATTGCCTTCTTAGCAAATGGTACTGGAGCAATTAGACACCCATGGAAAAAACGACAAAGCCTTGATCTAAGTGCCTAACCCTAATTTTGTCTAAAGGGAAAATTAGATCATGGATTTAAATGTTAAGTGCAAAACTATAAAACTTTGAGAAAAAGAAATTTTTTTTGAGACAGAGTCTTACTTTTTTGCCCTTACTATAGTGCTACAGAGTCACTGCTCACAGCAATCTCAAACTCTAGGGTTTAAGCAATCTTTTAGCCTCAGCCTCTCCAGAAACTGGAACTACAGCTACCGGCCACAAAGCCTGGCTACTTTTTTTCTATTTTTAGTAGAGACGGGGTCTTTCTCTTGCTCAGCCTGGTCTTGAACTCCTGAGCTCAAGCAATCCTTCCACCTCAGCCTCCGAAGAGTGCTAGGACAGGCATGAGCCGTTGCACCCAGTCAGGAAAATATTCTTAAAAAGGAAAATTGATTAATTGGATCTCAGCACAGTTGAGAAGCTTTGCTCTGTGAAAGACCCTGTTTTGAATGGAGGAAAATACAAGCTGCAGCCCAGAAGTAAATATTTGCAACCCTCAAAGCACTTGTAAGTAAACAAATAAGGAACACTCAGAACTAAACGTCAAAAAGAAAACAATCTAATGAGACATGAAGCCACTTTGTAAAGAGCATACACAGAAGGCAAATCATTTTGATGAAGATCAATTAATTGGCCTAATTTATTTTATTTTTTTGCTCATGCTTTTGGCTTCATAGCTAAGAAAGCACTGTCCGACCTGAGGTCATGAAGATGAACCCATATGTTTTAAGAGCTTTACAGCTTTAGTCCTTACATTGAGGTCTTTGATTCATTTTTATTTAATCTTGTGTATGGTGAGGTAGAGACAGACACAAGTTTATTCTTTTGCATGTGGATATCCAGTTGTCCTAGTACTCTTGTGATTATTTTGTCACTCTTGTCAAAAATCAACTGACAGTAAATGTGAGGGCTTGTTTCCGTACTCTAAATTCTATTTCTCTGATAAATATATCTGCCCTTATGCCAATACCACACTGTTTCGATTAGCATAGCTTTGGAGTAAGTTTTGAACATGCAAAGTGCGAGTCTTCCAACTTTCTTCTTTTTTCATTTAACATTGTTGTTTTTTGCTTTGGATATTCTGGGTTCTTTGCATTTCCATATGAATTTTATGATTATCTTGTCAATTTCTGCAAAGAAGGCGCTGGGATTTTGGTTTAATCGGCACATCCATTTGGAGAGAATTGTCATCTTAACAATGTCCTCAAGTCCATACACATATGATGTCTTTCCATTTATTTAGAGTTTTAATTTCTTTAAACAATGTTTTTCAGTTTCCAGAGTGTATGCTCTATACTTCTTTTGTTAAATAAAGGCAGAAAATAAGCACATGAAACAATAGTTAACATCATTGACCACTAGAGAAATGCTAATTAAAATCACAATGTGATCTCACTATATACCTATAAGACTAGCAAAAATTAAAAAATTATGTTGAGTACTGGTGAGCATATACAGAAACTATATCACACATACGTTGCTGATAGGAATGTACAATGGCATAGCCACTCTGAAAACAGTTTGATGGTTTCTTAAAAAATAAATGAAACTACCATTTAACCCAGCAATGGCATACCTGGACAGAAAAATTAAAACTAATATTCTTGCAAAAAAAATTTGTACATAACTGCTTTTTTATAGCAGCCTTATTCATAGAAGCCAAAAAGAACCCAAATGTCCTTCAGCTGGTGAATGATTGAACAGTGGTGGTGAGCACCTGTAGTCCCAGATACTTGGAAGGCTATGGCAGGAAATTGCCTGAGCCCAGGACTTTGAGGTCTCTGTGAGCTACGATGATGATGCCACTGCACTCTAGTTCTCATCTAGTTCAGATAACAGAGTAAGACCCTGTCTCAATAAATAAATAAATAAATAGGCAGTAAACAGATCCGAGCATGACTTAATCAGGTGTATCCTAGAAATGTCAGGTTGGTTTAACATCAGAGAAAAATAAAATATAATTCACATAATTAGCATTTTCTCTTCAAAATATATATAAAAAATCATCACAATAGATGCAAAAAAAATTGTAAGGTTCAACAGCCATTCAAAGTGGAAAAGGTGGGGCAGCGCCTGTGGCTCAGTGAGTAGGGCGCCCGATCCATATCCTGAGGGTGTGGGTTCAAACCCGGCCCTGACCAAACTGCAACAAAAAAAAAATAGCCAGGCATTGTAGCAGGCACCTGTAGTCCCAGCTACTCGGGAGGCTGAGGCAAGAGAATCGCCTAAGCCCAACAGCTGGAGGTTGCTGTGAGCTATGATGCCACAGCACTCTACTGATAAAGTGAGACTCTGTCTCTAAAAAGAAAAAAAAAAAAATATATATATATATATATCTCACATTTTATATGTCTCAACACTTGAAATACTGAAAACTTTTCTTTGCTGTCAGAAGCAAGCCCATGGTACCAGCTGTCACCACTGCTACCCATCATTGACTGTGAACTCCCAGGCAGCAGTGAGGCACGGACAAGAAACAAAAGGTGTAAGGATCAAAAAGGAAGAAATTAAAACATCGCCTTCACAGATGGTATGATTGCATAGGTAGAAAACCCAAAATAATCTAACATAAATTAAGCCTAGTAACTAAGCTGTGTCTTGTTCATGCAAAATCTAACATGGGTTGGAGAGAGCCCTCTACCATACACCACGAGGTGATGTCCCCTTCATCCTATCCATCACCATCTCACTGGTTGCCTCCAAGGTCACCGGGGAACCACAAGGCCAGCTCTAATTGGGCCTGCTCTGTGGATAACAGAACATCCAAGACATGTTCCAGGCACAGAGCCAAGAAGTTGCCAAGTCATGCAGCCAGAGCATATGCCAAAGGGGAGGTATTGACCTCAAGTAACACCCAGATCTAAAGTGTTTTCCCAAAAGAATGAAAGTGTGACAAAAACCCAGGTGCTATCACTTTCAAAAGTGAGGGATCTGTTGTCCAAGAATGTCCAGTGCTAAGACCCCTCTTCATACCTCTCCATAAATAGCCAAGTTTATAAATAGCCAAAGCCCTTCACTCAAAACCTTTGCTGAATACCAAGCCATCCTCCCAACTAATAAAAGTTTGCCCTCACCCCCAGATCAGGGAGAGAGATTTGGGCTTTGCCTCTTGTCTCCTTGCTGGTTGATCTCACAATGAAGTCTTTTCTTTTCTCAAAAGCAAGAGCCATAAGCTTATGTAGAAGCATTGGCTTCTACATGCATCTGGCAGTGATTGATCCCTCTGCTGGGTAACAAGCACACCAGGGAAAGACAGAGGGTACGGGAAACACATCAGCTTTTCAACACTGGCTGGGAAGTGGTGCACATCACTTCCACTCATATTTCATTGGCTAGAACCAGTCACATGCCCCCCTAACCACCAGGAAGCAGGAAGTATAGATTTCCTGTGTATCCCTTTGGTCATCCCTTTCCCCACATGTAGAACATAATCTCACCTTCTAAAGCAAGAACATTCTACTCCCAGGAGTCACAGAATCGAGGGTCTCTGAACAATCTGCCCAGTGCTTTCCATCCTGCCTCCTCTTGGTCTGGTTGTTTCTAAACTAAAATAGACACGTCATCTGCCTCCCATAGAGAGGCAGTATCCAGTAATGAAGGAGGGTCAGGACAACTGCAATAAACACTCCACAAAGACAGGCAGGGGTAACAATTCTGTGATCTTCCTGGGTAGCAGACATTGTGAAGGTGCCTCCTCTGGGATGGGCAAGCTTTCTGGATGTGGCATCTCTGGGAGGGGGGATGTCCCTTGTTCCTCATTCTTTCTGGCTCCAATGTCATCCAACCATCTTCCTTGGCCACATCTCATGTGGACATGAAAGAATAAGATGTGCTTACAGGCAGTCAAACTCAGCTGCTATCGGCCATGGAAAATTGTGGGCACATGGTTTTAAGTCAGGGACAATCAAGGCCCTTTTTAATCCAAACTCTAGATTTCTTTTGCAATATTATGTCCTCAAAATTCGAGTAAGCTTTTGATTTGTTTATCCACATACCATAATTCCATCCCAAAATTCTTTATGAGATATAGATCTCAACTTATTTGCCTTTTTTGCCTCAATGTCTCCCTCACACCCAACATAATGGCAGCTACCTTGAGACTATCTGCATCCTTTTAATCTGTGTCTTGTTGTCCTGAGGTAATTTGGACCATCACTGCTCAGGGGAACTCTCCATCCTCCTATCAAGTTAGTTGATATCTGGAAACAGTCAGCTTTCTAATTTTCCTAAGCCCCAAATTTCTGGAACTTCTCTATCCCCGTTATTGCTGCTCTAAAACTAGCTGCTTCTTTCCTGAATGTATGTCTTTCTTGCAAGACCTTATTGAATAGTCAACAGCCAAGATACCTTCACAGTACCCTTTTGTTGTAGTATTGCAATGTGATAGGCTACAAGTGATTGCAAGTACCCCTTTTAACTAAATATATTCATAGCACAAACTGCCATTTCGTAGCCTCCAGTACCAGTATCCTTATCACCCAAAATCAGCCACGAAGCTAATGCTGTATGTTTTAGCTTGGTGATAGAGCAGCACCAATTATTAGTCTGGACAGGATGAGCTACACTGAGGTGAAGATGAAGTGGTGTTAATCACTCATGCAAAGATTCAGTCAGGCACTGCTCCAGGGAAGCTCTCCTCCATACAGTGACTCAGGGATCCACTGCTTTTGTCTCTGTCTTCACAATTTTAACACCTCCCCATGGTAAAGTCCACGAGGAGGGAAGTAGAAAAAGGAGGCACTCTTATTGACCCATCCTAGAAATAATGTTATATATTGCCTTCCTAAAAATCCCCGAATTAAAATATACAACAAATATACTGGTATCAATCAGTATGTCATTGGCATAGGAAGAGACAAATAGATTAGAATGCAAAAATACAAATGGATATGTATAATAATTTGACAAAAGTTATATTTTAATATAGTGGAGAAACTAACTTTGCACTAAAGACTTAAATAGAACGATAAAAATTCCTCAAGAAATTTTAAAGTTTATATGAATACTCTCAACCTAAGGAAATGTTCCCAGCCAAGACCAGACACCAGAAGCTACAAAAGAAATGATAAACATTTGGTAATGCTAAAACTAATTCTTGTATGACAAAAGATGACACTAAATCGGCGTGTAAATGAGATTTAGAACACAGAACTACACACAAGGCTTATATTTAATATACAGAGGACATGGAAGAAACAATCCAATAGAGAAAAAGGGACACCATAAGACCAGTCACATCCAAACGGCACCAAACACATAAAAGACCTTTGGACTCACTGGAATGAGAGGAGCAAAGTGATTAATGAGATCCCACTTTACACCTGTCAGAATGGCCCAAAATAAATCTACGAATCTATAATTGGCAACTGTGTGAGAAGAGGGTGCTCTTACGCACTGCTACCAGAAATGAGAATTATAACCTCCGCTGAAGCAGCCTGCTCTGCTGAAGCAGTTAAAATTAAATACATACACCCTTTGACTTAGCATGGATGGAGTGGAATTCCAGGTTGGAAGGGAAGCAAAGTGATGCTTATGAACATGGAACAGAGTCAGTACAATGGGGAAAAATGCAAATATATAACACACACACATACTTGCTTTTGCTATAAAATTTATTATATATGATACAAAATTTACAAATAATAAAATATACAATGCTCTTTATTGTAAAATGTATGTAGTCAACTGATTCTCACAGAAACTTGTGTTGATTTTTGCCAGAGTGTTGTGTCTATAGCCAACCGATAGTTGTAACCAATAAACAAATGTAGATCCAACATGAATGTTCATTGATGTTTTCATTTTTGTTAATGAGTAAGATGGAAGTAAACCAAAGAAAATTCACTCATTCATCACTGGTATAAGTGACCTTTTTGGTGCATTGGATAACTGTTTTCCAGTCCTGGAAGAATATTCCCTTGATTGTTTTAGGCTATTCATGCAATAGCTACACGCTTAACACTTCTGAGTTGAATTTGCATTATTAATGTTTTCTCCATTTCTTGTTTATGTCTAGACAATCAGTGATCAACAAAGCAATTAATGATGATGTGATGGTGTGATGGATTTGTGGTGTTTATCAATTTCCATAGCATATATTCTTTCACTCTGGTTGACTTGTTCCATAGGACATCTCTCTGAACACAGTCTTGGGAAGAGATTCACAGAAGCCCACTATTATAAAGGGTTTGATACTGAATATACAAAACCTCAAGAGCATCAATAATAGTAAAATGAGGCAAGATAATTAGAAAGTGATTACTCTGAATATTTATTGCCTTTGTTCGTAATATAATGTCATAAGTTTATATAATTTAATTTTTACTGGCTGCGTTTAACAATTGACTCATAAAATTCCTGAAAAATTCACTCTCACCAGCCAGTATGTGTTGGCTCCAGCTCACCCCTGGGAATAGTTGATTAATATGGAATGACCACACTGTAGAACTGTATGCAACTATTTAAAAGAATGAATTGGAGCTCTACCAGGGACTTGGGGGTCGGGGTTCTCAAAGAATTATTAAATAAGAAAAGCAAAATATAGAATAAAGGAGTATGATATTAATCACATTTTTATAACATTATGCCCCCTCCAATAAAATGTATCTGTATCTGCACACATTAATAAATGATTGAATTAGTATTCAGAAGAATAAATCAACTCAATTTGGGGGTATAGGATGTGATGTGTGGGAAGGAGGAAAAAAAGCCAAGCAAAATAAGAAAACAGAACCAAAAAGACTGCCAAGAAAGCAAATTATACAGATGGGAACACATTTTGACATTTATGTATAATATATGTATGTATTTGTTCATGTCATTAAAATAAATTTTTAAACCAAACATTCATTTGGATGGTTGTTTGAGTTATTATTGCCATGTAACAAACCACCCTAAAACTTCATAGCTCAAATTGCCAACATCTACTATGACTATCCTGTGGGTTGAGCATCTGTTTTGCTATTTCACATAGTGTTTGCTATGGTGTTGGGATAGCTGGAGGGTTCAACATGACCTCCTTCACATGGTGGGGGATTGATTCTGGGAGCTCAGCTCTTCTCCATATAGGCCTCCACGTGGCTGCTTGGACTTCCTCACACTATGGTGACCAGGTCCTAAAAAGGAGCACTCCAAGCGGCAAAGGCTGGAGCTGCATCATTTCTGCCACATGCTATTGGTCAAAACAATCATAGGCCCAGCTCTGATTCAAGGGGGAGGGGAAACAGATTTCACTTTTGGATGGAGAAGTACCAAGATCATAGTGCAACGGTATCTGTAGGCATATACAGTCTTGGAAGCCAAATGGACCACAGTGATCCATCCCCTTGCTCATGTGACCTAAACTCACAAAAAATCATAGGATTATTGACAGCCAGAAATAGGACACTAGTGAGCATCAAATGCAAACATCTTATTTCAGTGACAGGGAAATTGA
>CAUYON010028756.1:0-17056 GCA_963573935.1 Arctocebus calabarensis | reverse complement strand
ATTCCATGAATGGACTGTATCCATTCCTTGATCCATTCATTTACCTTGCCCCTGGCAGAAGGGACTGTATTCATTCGTTTCCTGGCCAAGGAACCCATACACCTATATATACCCTGAGACTAAAGGCCTAAAGGAGGAGATGGGGAAAGACCGGGAGAGAAATGGAAAGAGCTTCTCTCTCCCCACTAGAATTCTCTCCCTCTACCAGGAGCCTTAGTGTTTTCTGTATTCTTTTTTGTGAATAAATTCTGTCTTACCACTAAAAAATAAATAAATAAATAAATAAATAATAAAATAAAATAAAATACATGTTAATTGAAAAAAAAAAAAAAAGACTTGGAGTAATTCTGTCCTAGGCATCACTGTGCTCCCAGCACCCATCACACTTCCTGGGATGTAGTTGTGGTTTCATAGTTAATAAGTAGAAGAGATTGAGATGTAACTGGATAGATGGTGCAAAAATTTATTTGCTCTTTTTTTAATGTTCTCCTCTTTTTAGTTAAAAAAAATAAGCGCACACACACAGAGAAATTATTTGTTTAAGTCAGACAAATAATCCCCTTTACTCTAAATTAGAAAATTACTACAGATGTCAGAAGCACTGTGATTACTACTAATTCCTTTTTCTTCAGCTCTTTCTTTTCTAGGAAACAATCTGACAGTCTCCTGGAACATTACTAGGTAATTCTATTATGTTTGCTAATCATTTCTAACAATTTCAAACTTACACATGTTCTAGTGTAAAACACTAGACTCATGCTTTGAGTTTTATAAGAAACCTTGATCTTAGTAGCTGTATAAACTGAATCAAACATAATATTTTCAAATAGACACCTTAGTGACAAATAGCTTTTTCAAAAACACAAAGTCACATTTTAAGTTATTATAATGAGCATAGAAATTCAATAACAATATTTCCACTTAATTTTTTCTAAAAAGTAAAAAAAAAAAAATTAACTAAAATTTATCTGATGTATAAAACCAGCAAACACTGCAGATGGAATTTTTAAAAATTCTTATTAAGTGAAGGAAGTACGCAGAAATGTGAGATGAACTTATTTATAGAAAATGTCAAACATAACTTTCAACACATGCTAAAAGTACTTTTCCTTGCAACTACTTGGGCTGGCATTCGACTGTGCTTTGACGTTTTCCCCTGAAGCTTTCTCTATTTTAAATATGAAGAAAGTAGAATAGGATTAAATATGCCTTATTTATATTATATTATTCAAGAATATTAAGCTTTTAAATTAAGTCCACAGACATGGCCAATGACAAAACCTTTATGTACCATCTTATACATATATACATATATTTATGTATATATATATACATATACATATATTTATATAATATATGTATATATATGTATAAGATGGTACATAAAGGTTTTGTCATTGACCATGTCTGTGGACTTAATTTAAAAGCTTAATATTCTTGAATAATTTCTAAGCCTCCAAGAACTCTAGGAAAGTGAATGAAGAATGTCCATTAAAAAATAATATTGCCAGGCTCAGCGCCTGTGGCTCAGTGGGCTAAGGCGCCAGCCATGTACACCTGAGCTGGCGGGTTCGAAACCAGCCTGGGCCCACCAAACAACAATGACGGCTGCAACCAAAAAATGGCCGGGCGTTGTGGTGAGCACCTGTAGTCCCAGCTACTTGGGAGGCAGAGGCAAGAGACTCACTTGAGCCCAGGAATTGGAGGTTGCTGTGAGCTGTGATGTCACAACACTCTATCCAGGTTGACAGCTTGAGGCTCTGTCTCAAAAAAATAAAAATAAAAAATATTGCCAAATCCCTGTGTTCCTCTCAGCTAGAAATGGCATAAAAAGTCACTAAATAATAAAAATTGATTTTATTTTTTAAAAGTACAAACATTTTAATATTTGTCAGGCTTGGGAGTTCTAGTATACTTGCTTGTCACCCTCACCTAGTCAAAGCTCTTTTGCTGATTACCACAGTTGTTTGCAAAAGAGGATTCTCTGCTGTACTAGAGTTCAACAGTGCTGTCTCTGCAGGTACATCAAAGGCTTTGGACCTCCTGCCCTTTTCTCAAAGATAGCACTTCCACTTTGAGTTTGATAATATAGTGGACGGTTACATATGAGATTTGTTTGAAAAATGGTTTAATTGTTAAATCACTTTTAAAAGTGAAGATTACTGACCTGTAAAGATGAAGTCCAAATGCTCTAGCCACACCACTTACTGGTTCTTTTTCACGACCTCACATGCTTCTCTCATGACTGTCTAACACAAGCCCTCTCATACAAACTAACCACTCACTATATCTCGAATTTGGACATACCCGTGCGCTAACTCCTTTGGTCTTCTTCATGTTTTATTTTTCTTGCATGTAATACCTGCCTAATGGTTCAACTTTAAGATACGTTTCCAGCATCGTACTCTTGAAGAACTCTCTGATTGTTGTTGTACTTGGGGACGGTATCTTCAAACCCTCACTACTCAAATTGCCATCCTCAGACCAAAAGCCTCAGTGTTACCAGGAAGCCTGTTCAAAATACAGAATCTCAGACTTTGCCTCAGACCTACAAATCAGACTCTGCATTGTGATAAGATCTCAAGTGGTTCATATACAAGTTAGAATGTGACTCGGTGGCTCACGCCTATAATCCCAGCATTCTGGGAGACTCAGGTGGGTAGATTGCCTGAGCTAATGAGTTCAAGACCAGCCTGAGCAAGAGCAAGACCTCCTCTCTACTAAAAATAAAAAAACTAGCTGAACTTTGTAGTGGGCACCTGTAGTCCCAGCTACTTGGGAAGCTGATGCAAGAGGATCATTTGAGCCCAAGAGTTTGAGGTTGCTGTGAACTTTGACACCATGGCTCTCTACCCAGGGCAACAGAGTGAGATAGACAGACTCTATCTCAAAAAAAAAAAAATTGTGAAGAGTTAATACTATCAAATAATACAATCTTCCTATATATGCTAGTTTTGCTTATTTGATAACTATTTGAATCCCTTATATCTAATTATTATATATTAACCACCATCACAGGCTTTCTCTTGCTTTCTCTCCCTCTTTCTCTCCTTTCTCTTTGCCTCCCTCCCTCTCTCCTTCCCCCACCCCCATTTGCTTCCCACTCTCCTTGATTTTCTCTGCACATAGGGCCCAGAAAAATCAAGCCAATTCGCTTGTCATTAGTCACTGGGATTTCAACTCTACTAGGTTAACACCTTAGAAGCAAACAGGGAAGACAGGGCACTGTGCAAGCAATTCCAGTAGCCATTATTCTTTTATTTTTAGATCTTATTTTGAAATAACTATAGGATCACAGAAAGATGCAAAAAATTGTGATAGGTTGAAGAGGAGATTAATTATTGATGTAAGAAGGATATTGTAATAGCTTAGGAAAAATATGAGGCTTGTCCAAGCTAATGTGGTTGCCATGAGGGTGATGAAAAGTAATCAGATTTTGAACCTTGTTCCAGATATTTCCCACCTGTCTCTATTCATGTGACCCCTACCACATAGCTCTCCTTAACTGCTTACTTGTAAGGACGTCCTGTACTTGTTTCACTCTAGCAGCAGGGTTACAGAACAGAGCTATTTCTTCCCCTGATTCCCTCCCAGAGAATTTGCCTTGGACTTTTCTGGGCCCATCCCCAAGGCCTCTCTACAGCAGCCCCTTACCTAGGACTCTGTCCTTCCAGTTTGTGGTAACCATTCCTTCAGGTACTATAGTAGCTCTTGTGTGTCCCAAACAACTTACCAACACCTTTGTGAAAAGGCCCATTTTTTAAAATACTTTCTTAAATTATTTTAACTTGAGTGCATTGTCTATTTCCTACTAGGGCCGCAACTGACACAAATAGATGTACTAGAAAGAGCCAGAAGGATTTAGTAGTATATTTGTAAAGAATGTGAGAGAAAAAGAAGTTAGATATTTCGTCTACCCATTGTTTAAACATAATTTTCCTTATTTTCACAAGAAAACATGCTTGCTATGCTATTATATGATGTAACTGTGAAATTATTTGATGTGATAATTGTCAAAGTAATAGATATTTATTTGTGTATATAAATTTCATCTAGGATATGATCATTAGAATCTCACATACTAGCGAAACAATCAGTGATCAAAGCTGACAGACTGGAAGCTAAACACCAGGACTCCCTGGTCATGAGTGTCAACAAGACAACATTCTTGTGAATGTTAGCCCACCTGAATTGGAGAATTAAAGCATGAAAACAAATTGAGCTCTCTAAAAGCTATTATTGTATGGGAGCTGTAAGTGCAATTTGCAAAGGATGGAATTACACCAAGCGTAAATCCGTTAATTAATGATAATGAAGGATGATCAGGTTAATCATAAGCAGAATAAAAGGAAGATTGATCAGTCTAGAGTATATGCTGATGTTACTAGTTCTTGGACCACACTTTGAGTATCAAGAATTGAGATTAAAAAAAAAATCGAAAAAACCTACTCCTCCACAGAGCATTTGCACAGAGCACTCGAGGGTCAAAAACCACCAATAAAACCCAACCTCCAGAGTAAGATTCAGGCATTAGATTAATTTCTTTCTCTCATATAAGTTTGTGTGTTTTTCATAGTGGTCATATCCTTATCAATATTGAAATACAGCTGAATTATTTGGATATTTGGCAGCAGAAAATCTCAGACGCAAAGAATTCAAAGGAACTTCTCAGCTACAACCTCCTTCAGTCCACCCCAAAGGGAGCCCTTCACTATCACTTATTAGTGCCTCTGAGGGCTGTGCCTGTACTCTATCAAAGACAAGGAGAAGGAATACTGAAAAGGGTAGAGTGCATAAAAAGGAAAGAGCTAACAGAGATGACCAATATAACTCATAAAGATAGGGATGATCTTTAGGACAGTGTTTCACAACTTTATTTTATCTCACAGCACACTTGAACCTCTAGTTAAACTTCTGCAGCAGACTTAATTTATGTTGATTTTAAAAAAGAGTAAATATATATATAGATATAGATATATACTTACTGTGCTTTGAATTTCTTCCAAAAATAATTTAATTAATTAATTATCTTTAAAAGTTTTCTCAACACACCTGTTGGAAATCACTGCTGTGGGAGGTAATTTAGGATACATAACGTGAGAAGGGTGGGGCCCTCACCTGATAGGACTGGTGGCTTTATGAGAAGAGCCCCTTCTCCTCCATTTCCCTCCCTCTCCCCGTGTTCCTCTCTCCTCACTACACCCTCTTTACCCTACTCACTTTTCTCTATCTCTACACTCTCTTTTTCTCTCATTCTCTCCTTCTCCTCTGTAGGGTGGTCTTCTAACCCTACAATTATGTTGCGTGAACATCCTCCTCCTCCTTTCCCTCTCTCCCCTCTCTTCTTTCTCCTCCCCTCTACATTTGCAAATTCTTCTAAGTTTTTCAGTACTTTAAATGCACTCGGTCATCTAATCCTCAAAACAGTTTTGAATTAAATATATAGATATTATTAAGGCTTTTTAAAAAAATGATGAATAAGATACAATGAAAGTTTTGAGAGACAAGTAATAGATTTGAAAAGCTGCAGAATTCTCGTTGGAAAAGAAATAGGGTTCAGGCCTCCTGAACATATACAATATGTTATATGATCACAGACGTCCTCTCTTTACCATTGTGTGGTTTTACATTTAAATGTTTTGAAGGCTTCTAGAAATCACCATTAGTTTTGATATTTAGAGGGACCCTGCTTCTTTTCTTTCATTTCTGCCATTTTATACTGTTTATGTCTTCCAAAAATTGGCTTAGATTACATTCTTCTAAATATTTTCTAGAGATTCAACAACACATGGACTCAGCTATGCCTAACTCCTAACACCTGATCCAAAACTAAAACATTAATGTTAAAAGTCTAACTATTTTCCCTTTATTTAAGAGATCAGGTAGATGTTTGGAACCACTCTAGTTTGATTGTTCAGATAAAAACCAAATAAAAGCCAAGAGCAAAGAATAACTGTACCCAAATGCCCTTATATGTTACTTGGAAGAAACTAAAAATAGTTACTCTGTTAGAGACATTTGATCACTACTTGAGTGAATGCTAAAATTCACCTGTCTCTTCTATTCCTATAGGTCATTGTGGATCAGAATTTTCCAAAATTGAGGAGGAAGAAGTACTATAATTATATCAACACATAAATGTTGCTCTGTAAATTTCTCAGTTATGCTTTGTTCATTATTTTAGCACACATTAATGAAGCACCAACTAAGTTCTTTTGCCAACACTAGGTGTTTAACCATCTAAGTCTGGGTTCCCGAGAAAGAAAGCCCAACAACTTGTGTTCACTCTTTGACTGAGATGTGCATTATTTAATTGGAAAAGCAGGAGTTGAAGAGGATAAGAAAAAATAAATATAAAGGCACATTACTAAGTCGGCAGCTAATTGTCATCAAGTGCAAGGGATTCCTCAGTCTGGTGGGACCATCTATCCCATGTCCATTGGGATATATGGTACCCAATCCTGCATCCTTAGGACTGTCCTCCAGGCTTGTATTCACCTGGTCCTGTCTCCCACTGGGAAAATGTTTGCTCCATAAACATTAGCTTCCTGTAGTCCCAGGTTACACACGTGGAATGAATCTGATCATAGGAAAAAGACAGGAGCTGTCAGACTGAGCCTGCATGAAGTTTGTCATCTCAGCCAGGGCTGGGGACAGCCCTCACAGAACTGGTCGCTGAGGCCACTCTGGAGCATGAATAGGAATTCCTTTGCTTATCCACCCACTCACATTCCAGGCTCTGTTCCCAGCCTGGGGATGCAAAGGCTAAGTGGCACAATTCCTGGCCTTGAACAGCTTATATTATATTAGGAATACAGTACAAAGAAAGTAATGTTAAAATGTGTTGAGTACTGAGAAACTTCTAAGTCTGTCTGCCGAAATCAAGCAATGAATTGAAAGAAAATATTCACTGCACAGAGACAGATGTCACTGAATGAGTAAGGATTAACCAGGGAAAGAGACTTTGTAGGCTGTTTCTAGAAAAGATTATGACATGTGTAGGGCAAATGAGAAGTCAGTATTGTTGAAGCATCATATATGATGAGAAGAAGATAGGGGATTAGACCAGGCAGATTCACAGAGACCAGGATATTATTGATATTTTATGATCTAAATGTCTCCAATGGGGAGCCATTTAGAAAAATATTTGAAGAGGAATAGTTGATAAAATGTACATGTTAAATAGATGACTGTCACTGAAGTGTGGAAGATGGACTAGACGGGTGAAACTAATGGATATGTAGACCAAAATAAAAGACTAACAGAATTATTGAGCATTTTTCCTCCTATTTCACATAACTGTGGGAAGGATTGAATGACTCCTTAGATGCAGAGGAAGTTAGAAAACATTAGGCAAATGTAACAGAGAATGAGAATGAGGTGATCTAAACAACACTGTGTGTGTTTCTATTGACCTTTGCCCAAGAAAGCTCTTCACTCTGTATCTTTTGGTCCCTCACCACAGAGGTCCTAACTCAGCAGATGTGAAATGCACCATTCATATTTTGAAAAATCTGCCCAAATGCTTCCGATAAAACACTGATCTCTTTCCTTAGAGAGCTGACGTTCTTTGCCAATGAATGCAAACACAGTGTTGCTTTTTTCTTGACAAGATTGAGTAATGATTTTGTTTAGAAATCATCCCGTGGTCATCATAAGCCTGGATGTTCTCAGCTCAGTACTCAGCACAAAAGAATAACAAAAAGTTGACAAGGGTAACATGCTCCTTTCCTCCAGGGTCTGGTTAGAGTTGTAATCCAAAAATCTTCCAAGTCTGCTGAGAGGTAGTGTCATTTTACTCAAACCAGATGGGTTCTATTCCTGAGAGGTATGTATAATTTCTATTTTCTTCAAAGACCCAGAGGAATCAAGAAGACTGGCAGGATATAAGCAATTAGCATTCCTATTTCCACTCAGGTGCGTTCATGCACCAGAGAGGAGTCACAGGCATGCTGTGGTGGGGAGCCAGATGGACTGTTACTTGATTTGATTGCAGTGGACTTCTTTTTAAATACAGGGCTACATTTTGATTTTCCGTGTTTGTGTGGTTAGCCTCCCAATGATTTGAGACCTAAATAGAAAACATCAGTTTTTGAATGTCAACTTGACAATTCAAACTCAAATAGAATTAAATGTGAGGGAGGTACCCAAGCATCTTTTTTTTTTTTTTAATTTAAAGGAACAGAGTAAAGAGTATATTGAAATCCATGGGATCTATGTTGATTTCAGCAAATACATGCTCATAACTGTTTGGGTCAGCCTTTCAAAAATAGGTCATTTTTAAAAGTCAGGTACCACATCTTATTCAGTTTGTTACTTCTGGGCACAGCCCTGTGCTTTGGCCATAACAAGAATTCAACTAAGTTTTCTTAAACTAATTATTCAGTCCGTTTGTGAAATGGTAAGACTATCCAAATTACAGGGCTGTGGGAATTATCTATCCAATGTCTGGCTCTGTAAATAATGCTGGCTAACAATACACACATGGACATGAATTTATTCATTTGTTCCTTTGAGCACAGAGTTAGGAACTGGGTTTGCTAGTAAGATAATCTTCTGTGCTGTCAGTTGTCAAGACATCCCATGTCATTGTAGGTGAACATTATAGGTGGACCTTCCTTCCCCAAATTTACCAATTCAATGATGCACACCTTTGCTGAGTAACCGCTACGTGCTGGGTACCTCCTGTTGCTCCCAGGGCCTGACTGCCAAGGGTCTCTATCAAAGGGCTTGAGAGAGGAGGGGGTTAGTACTTTCCCCAGTTCTTTCCTTGTAGGGCTGCTGCAGGCTGCTTTTATCTCACGGCCAAATCACAGCTATCAAGCAGCTCTCTGCTTACCCCTCCCTGGCAGGTTTCACTCTGTCCTTCCCACTTGTTTCCCTCTGGATTCCAGCAACCACTCCCTGCGTTCACACCTTCAGCACCTAGGGAGGGAACTCTGTACCCCAGGGGGACCCTCCAAGGCATTGCATTCTCAAATTCCCTTCAGATGGCTCTTTTCTTTGTTGTTAGTCTCTTTATTAAAACTTCCTGAGTCATCCACTTTGAATGCTTGTGCTTTCTCCTGCCAGGGCCCTGATGGTCTGCCCCACCATCACACAACAGTAAATAATTTCAGGGCATACAATAATCGCTTTCATTTATTTTTCTCTTAAAGGCTTTCCAGTTTAATGAGTGAAAGAAGCAGCTTAATCTCCAGACTCATACAAGGGAGAAAGTAAATTGTACTTTTGCAAAGCGTAAGAGATGTGTGATAGCAAAAGGGCAATGTTTCCAAAAAGCAAGGAAAGGAGGTGTGTTGCTTTCCTGTTGTTTTGTAACAAATTATCACAATCTTAGTGTGTCTTAAAGCAACACAAAATTATTATATCTCTACATAAAAATCTGAGGGTCAGGAATCCCAAACGGGTCTCTGCACTGAAATCAAAGCATCTGCAGGGTTGCGTTCCTTCTGAGGCCCTGGGGATAAGCCTTGCTTTGCCTTTTCCACCCTCTACATTCCCTGGTTCATGAACCTGCCTTCCATCTCCACAGCCAGCTGCACAGCGTCTGTAATCTTTCTCTCTGCTTCTCACTCTGGGCCTTCCTTTTCCACATTTCAGAGTCCCTGTGATTCCATCGAGTGCATCTGGATAATCCAAGATAGTCTATTTTGCAGTTAGATGACTAACAACCTTAATTCTGTCTACCTTGCATGGTAACATAGTCACAGGTTTCAGGGCTTAGCACATGGACACCTTTTGGGCAGAAGAGTATCCTGTCTATCACAACAGAGGAAAGAGACAAAGTTCAGCTAATTTTTCAGACTACAGTAAGATTTTGCAGACATTAATACTGTATTTAAACAAACACAGAATTAGGAAGCGAATTTGAAGAAGAGAGGGGATCAGCCAAAAGCATAGAAAACCAAAGGAAGATCTAAGCAAGGTGGTGCAGAGCTCCATGGAAGAAGAGTGCCCTGGAAGATCCACAGCCTGATCTACGATAACGCACCATGCCTTCCAGGGAAGATTATTATCCCAGTCCACAGAATAGAGAGTCATGGCTCAGAGATGTGAACTAATTGTTCTGAGGTCACACAGCTTCAAAGCAACAGAGGCTGGAAAACTTCCAGGTCTTTTTGGAAGTCTGTGTTCTTTCCATGAGAACAAATCAGAAGATGCAAATTTCTCCAGTGTGCATTAATATCTGGTGCCCCTCCATGATTATTTCAAGTCCTTTGTTTTAATAAAATGTCATCAAATTACATCAATCACCTGTGAAAGTAGGATTATGGCAGGGCCCCAGGCAAGGCAGCAGCCGCATTTCGGATCCACTGCAGCCACAGCACGCACAACAGAAAACGTCAGGTAAGGAGGCTGGACCGAGACACAGGGCATTTCGTATCTATCCAAAGTAGCTTCAGCATCTCTGGTAACTGTGCACAGCTATAAAAGTCAATATTAGTCAAGACTGGATAAAGGTTTTTATTGGAAGTGTTCTTAGACACTTCTGCCTTTATCTATTTTTTTTGTCCACTCGTACTTGTAGAACAAGTCTTGATTAATAGAGGAAAAAATATTGGAATAATGTGACATTAAGATCCACGCGTTCTACTGTAACAGGAAAACACTAGTCTGGAAGTTAGACTGTCTTATTCTAACCTTGGTTTAAACTAAAGGCTAGTGTGCCTGGAAGAAGAGAAGGCTCTTCCAGCTCTGGCTCTGCCAGAGGTATTTGTCATTATGACTGGGTAACTAGCACAGGTATAAATTTATACCTACAACTGGGTCGCCTCAATATCTTTTTTCTTCTTGAGAGAGAGTCTCACTCTGTCACCATGGATAGAGTGCTATGGCATCATAGCTCACACAACCTCAAACTCTTGGACTTGAGCGATCCTCTTGCCTCGGCCTCCTGAATGCCTGGGACTACAGATGCCTATCACAAAGTCCCACTAGTTTTTTTTTTTTTTTTTTTTAGTGTAGATCAATTCTCACTTCTGCTCAGGGTGTTCTCAAACTCATGAACTCAAACAATCCACCCAGTTTAGCCTTCCAGAGTGCTAGGATTATAGGTGTGAGCCACCACACCCACTCTTATTTTTAAGTGGTCTCCTAGTCAACTTAATTTTGACCTTAACTCCCCACTCAATGGGCTAGTGGGAAGCAATCTCAGACACATTGCCCCATCCATGGGAACCAGTCAGGTCTGGAAGCCCCTGTCCTTTCCTGTGACCTCCCAAGCCCTCCACTGTCTCCCTAGGGCACTCCCTGTGGGCTGTCCCCAAATCCCCACCATTTTCCACATCATTCTCCTCAACGCTTCTTCTAGCCTTTTAAAATATCCTTCAAAGCAGATGTGCAAAATATTACACATTTATTTTCTTCAAATTGCTCATAACTTGCTTCTAAATTACCATTTTGAATAAAGAGTTTTTAAATGTTATTAAGCTCACTCACAGTAATTCTGTTTTCCCCATTCTGCTCACTAAAACTTTAACTCATTCCAAGTTCAATTTCCAGATGCATTTTTACCTTTCTCCAGTGCTTTCCCCTATCCTCATTTTCTTCTCAAGGTGGCCGTGGGAACCTTATCTATAGACTGCCATTGCATGGGTGCTGTTTTTTGTTGCCTTTCTCCAAGAGGTTTCAGATGCTGTATGGTCACTCAGCATCCATTGATGGTGGCCACTTGGGTGTGGTCATTCCCATCTGGTCATTTGGGCATCTGCTGGCACCAACTGTTAAAATCCATGGCCTCAGCCAAAGCCTTAGAACTGAGCTCTCCAGTGTGGCCTCTTTATGACCACACACCAGGCTTCTACTAAATCACTACGCTGACAATTTCTGTAACCATTTGGGGACTTGGGAGCTCTGGCTGCTTTCTTCACACCTTGCTGGAGAGTACAGAGCTCTCTGGGAAGCAGCCGTCAGGTTCACACATCTAGGCAGCTTCTTGGGCAAGAAACCAGATTGCCATAAACAAAGACATTTTGGGAAGAATTTTTAAAATATTATCTTTTTACAGTCATGTATGAAAATATCATTCATGCTTAACACAACTGAGCCTCAGTCTCCTCAATAAAAGGAAAGATTTGCAGCCATCAAATCTGAGACTTTTTCCCATCTCTATCACTCTCTCTTTGGAAATGCCCAAGTAGGGTCCAGGAAGAAGTCCATTGCAACAAAGGAAAATGTCAAGAAGAGGTCCATGTGGAAGCAGACGGCAAGGGGAAATACAAGAAAGCAACTGGTGTGAGAGGCAATGAAGCTAATGAAGTATATACGTGCAGAAAATTCACCAGGAAAGGCAACAGGCAAGGTGATTGGATAACACCTGGGAACCCAGCATGGCTAACTATTAGACCAAGAGGGTGTGTCAGGTGATAGCAAGGGCCCAAACACTGGGGTAGGATTTAGAGAAATGATGTCAGACAATGGGGAAGAAGGGCAAAATGGAGCAGAGTCAGGCAGGGTTCATATCCTACCAAGTCAGAACTCAGACCCGGAAAACAGCCAAAAGTGAAGTTTTTAGACCTGGAGCACTTGATCAGGCCTAGAGTAACAAACAGCAAGAGGGACCAGATTCTGAACCCTGAAATGTTAGTAAATGCAAGGCTCCTTAAATCCCTCTTGCTTAGGAATAAGTTCAAGAGACTTTGACAGACTGCCATGAGGAAATAAGGTCAAGGAGCCCAGCTGTGAGAACAAGCTTACGAGTCTAGAAACCAGACAAAATCAAGCTTGGAAATGTCTTTGAGGACTCCATGAATAACTCCAATAAAAAAGATTTTTTAAAGACACCTGTTCTTTTTTAAACTGCAAAATATTTGCCAAGGTATCTAGGAGACCTTCATTGTTTTATAATTATAATTCACATTATATGTAAACAGCATAAATATGCTTTTAAAACTTATATTCCAGGCAATGCCTGTGACTCAAAGGAGTAGGGCACCGGCCCCATATACCAGAGGTGGAAGGTTCAAACCTAACCCTGGCAAAAAAAAAAAAAAAAAAAAAACTTATATTCCATTCCATTGTATTTTTGCTGTTTAACCTTTTAAAACTACAATGTAATTGACATATGGAAAACTGCACACATCACAAATGAGTTGTTATAACATGACAATACCAGAGCCTCTATCCAGATCAAGAACACAACATGATCAGCAGTGCAGGAGCTTTTCCTATGCCTCATCCTAACCATTTTTAATGTAGTCTTAAAGTATGTATTAAGAAAAAGGCCTATTTCCCTTTGAGAATCAGGAGCAAACTTTAAAATGCTCAAAAAAGTGCAGGAATTAGTGAAAAAAATAATTTAAAGCCTATTATAAATTAACTCTTATATCAACTCCAGGATTCCAAGGGATGAAAAGCTAGACAGAAAAGTAAAGTGAGGAGGAAGAAAGATAATCTTTTGATGGAAAAGCACATTCATTCATTCATGCTTTCTTTTTTATTTATGATGTGCAGGAAAGATGAGCAATAAAGTATTATTTGAGGACAGTTAAAAATGCATATTATAAACTTAGAGCAACCACAAGAAATTTATATTTTTTAATCTCAATTAATAGGAGGGTAAAAATGATTAGGTTGCATTGCTTGTGTTTGTCAGGTAAAGTCTAAGTTGTAGTTTGGGCCCTTCAAATAGGAAATATGCCAAAGACCCTTACATTGCGCCCATTAGGTTAGAGCTTACCAAGCTCCCTCCTCCTCCCTACTCCCACTTGAATTTAACTGTGTTTTTATCTTGTGTGAGTGTGTAGTTGTTCATCTACTGGTTTTATATTAGTACTGAATACATTGGATGCTTCCTTTTCTTGTGATATTTTATGAAGGAGAAAGGTCTTCAACTCTAACAAGGATAATATAACAGATGTAAAGTCTCCATCTTTTTTTATGGCTGAAAAGTACTCCATGGTACACATATACCACAGATTATTGATCCATTCATGAGTTGATGGGCAGTTGGGTTGAGTCTACATCTTGCCAATTGTGAATTGAGCTGCTCTAAACATTCTAGTGCAAATCTCCTTATGGTAAAATGATTTCTTTTTTCCTTCTGGGTAGATAACCTAGTAATGAGATTATAGGATCAAATGAAAGGTCTACTCATACGTCTTCCCAAAGAGGCTATATTATTTTGCAATCCTATGAACACCATCGGAAATTTTTAACACAAGTATAATTGGCACACCAGGATAGGAGATAAAATGGAATCATATAAAATGTTCAATCATGTAAAACCAGAGAAAATGGGATACAGTGATAAATAAAAAGAATAAAGAATAAATTCAATGAATATGAAAGTCATGGTAGTATTATATTATGAAAATGGTAGATATTAGTCCAACTATATCAATAATCATTTTAAATGTAAATAGTATAAATTAAAAGATAAATTATCAGACTTAATTAAAAGACCAACAATATGTTCTCTACCAGAAACTCATTTTAAATATAAAGACTCAAGTACATTAAATGTAAGGGTTGTGAAAAAATATAACATGCAAACAATAATCAAAAGATTATAATTCAGACACAGACTTTAGAACAAGGAAAATGATTAGGGATAAAATAGACTATTGCAGATAAAGAGTTCAATTTTCCAAGCAGATATAATTCTAAATGTGTATCCTTTTAACAACAGAGAATGAAATGCATGAGGTAAGACCAATAGGACTGAAGGAGAAATAGAACAATCCACGGTTAGGGTTGGAGATTTCAGCACTTTATGTCAGTCATTGATAGATCAATCAGGCAGAAAGTCAGTAACAAGACAGATGATCTGAATAGTACCAGCAATCAACTTGATTTAATTGACATTTATAGAATGTTCCAACCAACAGCAGCAGCATATACATTCTTTCAATGACCACACAGAATACTCATCAAAATATACCATATGTTGGGTCATAAAACACATATCACCAAATTTAAAAGAGAAAGCAAGCTACATTTGTTCTCAGAGCACAGGGGGATGGACTAGAATTAGTAACAGAAAAAGACCTACAAATACCTGAGCAGGTGTTATTCATTTTGCATTGAGTGCAACAACAATGCAGTATTTGGAGCAGTGTAAATGTTTAAAAAGTGCTAGCTTCAGAAAAACCATCATTCCTTTACTCCATAATTCCCATAATCCCACAAAATATAAACTAAAACTTATTTCTAAAAAATGAGAAATAGCATCCCTTTCATGAAGCTAAAAATTAATCTTAGCACATAACTAAATGGGCTACATATTATAAAGTCAAAATGTGTATGTATATCTGTCTATGTGTGTGTTTCTTAAAGGGCAATACATGGCCAATATGGACTAAATTATTATATTTGTAGAGAAAATCATTTAAAGAAGTCAATTAGTTTCTATACTATTATTAAAATTAATTTACAAGACTTCTAACAGAATATTCCTTTTTAAACTGATTTGGCAGTCATGACACTAGTCAGACATAGACATAACTACACTGGTTCTGTTTTTTTTAATGATATGTTCATAAAACTGTAATAGCAGTGAGAATGAAAAATCTGTGGCTACACGTATCAGCATTTTCTCAGAACAATTCTGAGTGAACATTTACTCCAAACAATATTTCTACTTTCACAAACTGTAAGTACAGGCAATAATTGAAGTGTTTCCAACTCATAGACTAGGGCTGATGTTTTTCTACACTTACAGGTAACCAGGGATAAGGAGCCAGGAGACTTTAACATTTTAATACAAATAGAAAGGTAAAGTTTGTTTTTATTTTGTGTGAGGCACGAGATCTCTATAAGGTAAGAGAAAGAAAAGTTTCCCCTTTGTATTTCAACTTCACTTGGGTTTTTATTTCTTTAAATATGTTCTACTGTTTTCTGTGTAGATTATAATTTTTTGTTAATGAAGACAAAATCTTTGTAAATTACTCTTCGGTTGTATGTGTTTCAGCATTGTAAAAATGAAACAGGCTTTCTTTTATCCAACTGCTAATAATTGGTTTAATCAACTAATCCCAGAAAGTGATCGAATCACCTATACAAAATGGCATTTTTTCTTGGCATGTTTAATAAGTGCTAGCTAGTGAAATAAAAGCATTTTCAAATTTGTGAATATGATGTGACTATCATAGACCAAATATGGACTTTTAAATTCAATGTCTGTTTCCCCTAGAAGCACAATATTTATTTATTTTTTTATTTATTTTTTTTTTTGTAGAGACAGAGTCTCACTTTATCACCCTTGGTAGAGTGCCGTGGCATCACAAAGTTCACAGCAACCTTCAACTCCTGGGCTTAGGCGATTCTCTTGCCCCAGCCTCTTGAGTAGCTGGGACTACAGGCACCCGCCACAATGTTCAGCTATTTTTTTGTTGCAGTTTGGCCGGGCCTCCATTTGAACCGGGGCTGCCACCCTCAGTATATGGGTCAACACCCTACCCACTAAGCCACAGGTGCTGCCCCGCAATAAATATTTATTGAATTGACTTGGACCATTCTAGATTGTTATCTGCCCTCACATAGCCTTTTATTAAATTTTACAAGTATGTAAGACCCTTGTGATGAGCTGTATATTTGCTTATGACTGTAATAAAGAAGTTTGTGGTGGTATTCGTTTCCTTTTTTATATTTTGCTTTTAAAAAGAAACAACGGCATGATTAGGGTGCAATACTCCATCACTCTAAGACTGTCCTATAAGAAGGTAAGCTATTTGTTTTTTTGTTTGTTTGTTTGCTTTTTAATTCTTTATTAAATAATAACTGTGTACATTAATGTATTTATCGGGTACAATGTGCTGATTTGGTATGAAATGGGGAATGCTTACATCTAACTGATTAGCATAACTGTATCCTTGCTTACTTATTTGTTGTGGTAAAAACATTCATACTCTATTGTAATCTCCCTACTATGTATTTACCCATATGATTAAAAATCCTTTTATAGGGGGAAAGACTCCCTATTCAATAAATGGTGCTGGGAAAACTGGATATCCACATGTAAAAGACTGAAACTGGACCCTCACCTTTCTCCACTCACAAAAATTGATTCAAATTGGATAAAGGACTTAAATTTAAGGCATGACACAATAACAAT
>CAUYON010028754.1:0-16130 GCA_963573935.1 Arctocebus calabarensis | reverse complement strand
CTGCCTCTGCCTCCCAAGTAGCTGGGACTACAGGCGCCCGCCACAATGCCTGGCCATTTTTTGGTTGCAGCCGTCATTGTTGTTTGGCGGGCCCAGGGTGGATTTGAACCCGCCAGCTCAGGTGGTATATGGCTGGCGCCTTAGCCCATTGAGCCACAGGCGCCGAGCCTTCTTTTGTTTTTTGAACAGAGTCTTAAGCTGTTGCCCTGGGTAGAGTGCTGTGGCTTCATAGCTCACAGCAACCTCCAACTTGGGCTCAAGCGATCCTCTTGCCTCAGTTTTTCTATTTTTAGTAAACACGGGGTCTTGCTTTTGCTAAGGCTGGTCTCAGAACTCATGAGCTCAAGCAATCCACCTACCTCAGTCTCCCAGAGTGCTAGGATTATAGGTGTGAGTCACTGTGCCCAGTCTTTGTTACTCTTTTTTTCGATCAACTTAATTTAAGTATGCCACAGAAGTTTAACTATAGGTTCAAGTGTACTGTGAGATTAAAAAGATAGAAAAACACTGCTAAAATCCGTATCCATCAGGCAAGGAATAGCTGGATAAAACCTGTGCCACCCTCCTGTGGTGCTTATTGGGGAGTTATCAGAAGGTGGTTTGTAGGGACCGGTGTGACCTGTGAGACATGGTGTACAATGAGAAAATTAAGCTGCAGATGGATTAGCTAAGCAGGCAGGACATCAGTCATGTCTACAACCCTCAGCAGACAGTCTGCATATTGTCTGTAACTCTGAGTATGAAAATGCCCAGAAGAGGCTCTGGCAGCCCCCAAACTTGGCACCAGTCTCTGAGCACTCACTATTTTTAAATTTTTTTTCTTAATGACAGGAATGATAGCACAAATAATTTGTATATTTAAACAAAAAGCTACATAATTTGTAATAAAAAGTATAGTGAGTCCCCAGCCCCAGTGACTCAAGTTTCTATTTGTTCTGTGACATATAACAATCCGTGCTGTAGAAAATAAAGTCAAAAATAAAAATACAGACTTTTTTGTGGTCCCATCTTGTGCTGTGACCTCCCAATGATTGTCCAGACACTAAAGTCCAGATGCCCCATAGCCATACCTTAAGGGCTTCCCCACCCCTCCAGTTCCCCCTTCTGGGAAGCTGCCCTCTTGTAGCTGTATCTTGCCTCCTTAGACCAGGGATAAGGGTGCTCACCTGGAAGGTCAAGGGCCACGGCCCGGTAGCCCCTCTGCGACAGCAGCTGCAATGTGCCCAATTGCTCCCATGTGTGGGAGTTAAAGGCCTTTCCATGGAGTAGCACTACCTCCACCCTGCAGGCATACAGTGGAATGTGTATCCTGGGGATCTGGGGGAACCTCTCTTCTTTCTTTCTAGGCTTCTCCCAGTCCCTGAACACCCTAAGTCAGACTGGGCTCCCACACAGGGACTCCCCTTGGGCCTAGTCCCTCCATTAGACCCTTGGGTCAGCACCTACCTCTGTGTCTGATGGAGTGGAAGCACCTCACGGTAAAAGATGGGAGAGTTGCCAGGCGTGAGACCAGTCAGGACTGTGACATTGGGGTCTCCCCAGAGCCAGGAAGTCTGCTCAGGGAAGCTGGGCAGCCCCACATACAGTAGTAGCATGAACAGCAGACTCAAGCCAAGCAGGGCTACTTGGGTCCAGCTCATGGAGGTCTGTATCACAGTCTGGAGAAGAGGAGAGGGAAAAGAGGCAGGGCTGAGCCCTGACAAGGACCCCGGAACCTCATCCCCAAGCTCCACCCAGAAGAGTTCCAGCCCTTGCCCCTTCCCTTGCCCTGGGCAAAGGTCTGAGGGTTCACAAACAACTATTCCACACGCCAAGGTATCAGATACTCTGCAAACTTAGGAGGTGTCTCTGAGGTGTTCTCTGGCACACAGCATGCTCAGTGACCATCATCATCACTGTGATGTAAAAACCACTTCTGATCATCAAGTGACAGCAGGCCCTGGACTTGGCTCTTCATATGCAAGGGCTCACAGATTCACAAAGAACTCTGGGGAGCAGATGGAACTTTAGGTCTATTTTTGTAGAGACAGAGTCTCACTTTATTGCCCTTGGTAGAGTGCCATGGTGTCACACAGCTCACAGCAACCTCCTCCAACTCCTGGGCTTAGGCGATTCTCTTGCCTCAGCCTCCCGAGTAACTGGGACTACAGGCGCCCGCCACAACGCCCAGCTATTTTTCTGTTTTGCAGTTCGGCCGAGGCTGGGTTTGAATCTGCCACCTTCGGTATATGGGGCCGGTGCCCTACTCGATGAGCCACAGGCACTGCCCAACTTTAGGTCTCTTACTGATGAGGAAATGGTGGCTCAGAGAGGTAGCCAATGGGGGACATGGGATTTGAACCATGGGCTGGACTCCTAACCACCAAGATATACTTGGGTTGGCAAGGAGGAAAGGGGTAGGTGGCAATGGATAGAGTGGTGAGGACCATCTTGCTGTTGGATAGAGTGGTGAGGACCATCAAGGGGACCTCCCAGCCAGGTGTAGTGGCTCACACCTGTAATCCTAGCTCTCTGGGAGGCTGAGACAGGAAGATCCCTTGAGCTTAGGTGTTCAAGACCAGCCTGAGCAAAAGCGAGATCCCCTTCTCTACTAAAAATGGAAAAATTAGCCAGATGTTGTGGCGGGTCCTTGGGCTGAGGCAGAAGGCTCATTTGAACCCAGGAGTTTGAGGTTGGTGTGAGCTAGGCTGATGCCAGGACATTCCAGTCTGGGGCAAGAGAGTTAGACTCTGTTTCAAAAAAAAAGAAGGGAGGGGACTTCCCACTGAGTCAGTTTGTTTGAAATTTGGTCTTTTTATCTTGACACAGATAATGCCGCTAAAATTAGAATGTGTCTTATAATTATATTATATTTAATGGTGGACCAAACTGTATTAAGAGGTTTGTGAAGAAGGTCCATGATAGAGGAAATGCTGAAGCCATGAGAGGATGTGGGGCCAGGGAGGAGCATGGTATACCTAGGAATGGAACGGGCAGCCTGGGGCTGGAGAGATGAACACCACCCTCCTGTTCACATTCTACACACACAAAAAGCTTCATCTCAAATGATCTGCTTCATGGATTCTTCAAGGCAGGGGCCTTTGCTAGCCCAGGGGATAGACTTTAGGACTCAGGACTCAAACAAGGCAGACAGCCCTGGCTTTTGAGATTGCTACTTCCTGAACTTGTGTTTTCAATTTGTCAGTAAGAGGAGATAACCTGGTAGCTGTCATCCTAATCCTCCTTGAGATTAAATAATACAGTGGACTTGGCCTGGAGCTGTCCCTTTCATTTCTTGTGCCTTGGGTGGGCACCCACTCCAAGATTCCAGTAAACATGTTTTCTTTTTTGGAGGGGGCAGAGTCTCACTGTGTTGCCTTTGGTAGAGTGCTGTGGCATCACAGCTCATAGCAACCTCAAATTCTTGGGCTCAGGAGATCCTCTTGACTCAGCCTCCGGGTAACTGGGACTACCGGCACCCGCCTCATGCCTGGCTATTTTTAGAGACAGGGTCTCGCTCTGGCTCAGGCTGGTCTTAAACTCTTGAGCTCAAGGGATCTGTCCACCTTGACCTCCCAGAATGCTAGGATTACAGGTATGAGCCACCACACCCAGTCACAAACATGTCTTTAAGCACCAACGAGGTGCCAGGCAGAGAGTTAGAAGCTGGGAACCTGTCTTTGAGCCCACCCACCTCTCTGGGACATTTTGGGGATATTTCCCCAGCCTCCCACCCCCAGGTTCTGGGGTCAGGTAGTGTGTGGGCCTCAGTGGCATCCTCTCGGGTGCTTCTGGAAAGCCAGGAGCCTGGCAAAGGAAGAGTGCACTCCTCTTTTCTTCCAGACCACAGCCTCAGACACATTCCTCCAATTAGGTGTTAGTCCAGATTCCTACCAGGTGGAGTATCCCCACTGGACCTTTCCTTGTGGTCCCCTTGGGGTGCCCCTGTGTTGCAGCCCATATAGCCTTTGGCTAGGAGGAGTGAGAGTTATAAGAAATACCTGTATAGCTCAATAATGGAACAGCTTGGTGGAAAGGGCATGGAGAGGAATTTAGCTCTCCTAACAAGCATGAGAGCTCGTGAGATGAGAGCAGTGGTAAATTGGCAATTTCTACACCTGTGGTGTTGAGAAGCACGAGATCAACCTTATATTAGGCTGGAGGAGAAGGCAGTCAAGGAGCATGCACATTCTATCACAGAGTCCTTTATTCTGTCTCTGTCTCCTCTCCTGCCTGCTGAACGCCAGCATGGTGTCTCTCTGCTGAAGATTACCAAGTTCTGCTAAAGACTAAGATCTATCTTTCTAATAGAAGAAGACTGCTTTATTCTAAGATTCACTCTCTCTCCAGCTAAAGTAGATAGCCCTCAGGCACCTAAGAGAAACGTACCTGAGCAAGGTAACTTAGCGGTCCGTGTCCGGAACCTAGTTAAGCTGGGCCTGAGACCTGGCCAGTCCAGGGCCCTGACAAGTGGTGTCAGAAGTGACATGTGACACCCCTGCACCTCTTCTGGGAGGGAGGGGCAGAACTTTGGTTATTGCCTTGGTAGTCTAGGGTGGTCCTAGATAGTGGTCCTAGACAGAAACAGCAAGCCTGCAGCCATTTACTTAATCTGCTTTACAGATGGGGCTAAGGCAAACTGTGACTTTAGGTTACTGGAATATGTACATTGACAATAACACACAGGTGTATACACTCCCACACAGACAAGTCTTGTCCCCATACTTCTTTTTTGTACAAGCTATTACTTGCACTGGTCCATGTGCAAACAATCCTTTGTAATAATAATGTCTAAGTCACACACACAGTCAAGTATCAGGAAGGCAGACTGGTGGAGACACCTATGCTTTCAAAAACCACACACAGGACAAGCATGTGATCCCAGCCTGCTTGTAATCCCAGCATTTTGGGAGGCCAAGGTGAGAAGACTGTTTGAGGCCAGGAGTTCAAGACCAGCCTGGACATCACAGCAAAACCCCATCGACTAAAATAAAAAACAAAACCCAGAACTACATATATACCCTCAGAAATACTCAAGTATGGCCATACAACCCTAAGAGTACACATTCAGGAAAGACACATGCACACATAGGCAAACTGACAAACACACACACCCCCTCAGAAATGCACGCACAGACATACAGAAATACAGTGGACAGACACAAGCAGGCTAACAGTTTGAGGGACAGAGCTCCCATATAATCATGCAGAAACACACTGTCAGACACCACACAGATACACAAGTGGACAAGCACACACACCCAGACTGCCAAGAACACATGCAGACACTTGCGCACGTATACATACAACACAAAAACACACATGCACTCACATTCACAGCCCCAGTGCCCCAGGGCTCGCTTCTTCAGGACTCTGCCCCAGGGCACGGGGCAAGGGGCGGGGCAAAACGTCCCTCCCTAGAGCAACCTGCCGACCTCTCTCCTCCGGAACACTCACCCGGCCCTTCGGGATGACCGGAAGGGCCCCGCCCACGCGGAACCAGCAGCCAAAAAGCGCCCGAACCATGGCGGGGCCTTCGCCCGTTCCGCGGCTGCTCTGACAGCACTGGACTGTGAACTATGAAACGGAGGCGCGCCTGCGCAGTCCGTAGCCTCAGGCCTGCTACCCAGTTTTGGAGTAGTCCCGGGGGAAGGGGTACTAGGGGCGGCGCCCTTAAGCTCTGAGGCCCGTCCAGATTTTCTAGATTGCTTTTGGCCTAAGGGATGGCGAAGAGCAACTGGCTTCTTCCCCTTAGAATATTTTCATCCTTGCTCAGTTCTCTGTACAATGGAGTTAAGGATAAAACCCACAGCATAGGGTTGTAAGTACAATACACACTTAAGGTAACTGGTCAAGCCAAGAACAGTGCCCAGGGCAGAGGCCTCCTTGTGTAAATGCCAGATATTGCTATGCAGTAGCATCAGCTCTCAGCTCCACAACTTTCCCCCCATCTGCCACCCTAACCCCAAACGCAGGGTATCTGTGTAGGAGGCCTCCGGGCGTCTTCACGTGTACTCATGGTACTTATTCTGGTTGGAGATAAATGACCAATGTCACAGGCTCAGCGCTCCGCGAAGTGATTAGCCTAGTAGAGAGAGGCTGTGCGGAGCACATGGGGTTAGCCTCTTACTGGTGCTCTGCAGAGGTGGGCAACACCGAACTCATTCTGCAGGCAAACAGGCTTGGAGGCGTTGGGAAACGATCAAGTCCACCTGGCTGGACACTGGTGGAGCCTTTCCTCAAACCTGTTGGGCCTCTACTCCGCACCAGGCACACAACTCAGTGCCAGGCTGACAATTCGGCCAGGGGAGTTCTGGCTGGGCATGAGAGGGATGGGGACAGGAGGGAGCAACAGGGGTATGATTCCGTAGGAACCCTCCTCCTCAAGCTACCCCATATCCCTGTGGGGCAGGCCGTTGGCGGTTTCGGGACCGCGCAGGGCTTGGGGAAACTGAGGTCACTGTAGAACAAGGAGGTTTAGCGGCGCCGAAGGAGTCAGCAGCAGCTTGTGGCCACAAGAGGGCGCCCGGAAACACGGCCTAGCCTCCGCCCCCGTCTCCGCCCTGGAGCTGGACTCTTCTCTGCTTTCCTCTCAGGCCTCGGTCCACGCCAGCCCTCGCCTGCCTCTGTTCTGCGTGGGTCCTCGCGGCTTCTCAGGTACCCGCCCAGCGCTCTCGACCCCTCTCTTTTTCTCTCCAGTCAAAAACCACCCGCATCTACCCCAAATCTTGACATCTCGAGTCTCCAGATCCCCTCCTTTGGAGCTGCCCCCCTCCCCTACGGCTGTACGCCCTTTCAGACCCGCTGGGCCTGGACCTTGGTCGGAGGAAGGGAGAGAGCTATATCGGTGGCGGCGCTCGGGACTGTGTTTTGGGTCCCGGCGGGCAGCGCTAAACACCCGCATCTCTGGCAGGCCAGAACTCCAAAGCCCTTCCACCCTGGGCGCTTTGGTTTCCTCTGAAAATGGGCTTTTTACCTCAACTTGGGCTCCTTCTCACGACAGTGCGTTGGAGAAGATGAGGCTGGTCAGTAAAAGAGTCAGGTACTTACCGTTGACTGAGCATTTACTATGTGCTAGGTATGCACATGCGCGGGCTCGTTTAATCCTATCAGCCACTTGGAGCTAGTACTATTATCTCCATTTGTAGAAAAGGATAATAAGGATGAGACCAATAATCGCAATGGGAGCCCCACGTTTTGAGTTCTTACCATGAGCAGGCGTCATCATTTTTTAAAGGTGCCCTGGGTGGTGCCTGTGACTCAGAGGAGTAGGGCGCCGACCCCATATGCCGGAGGTGGCGGGTTCAAACCCAGCCCTGGCCAAAAACTGCAAATAAAATAAAATAAAGGCGCCCTGGGTAGAGTGTCATGGCGTCATAACTCACAGCAACTGGGTTGCTCAAACCACTGGGTTCAAGTTATTTTCCTGCCTCAGCCTCCTGAGTAGCTGGAACTATAGGCGCCCGCCACAACTCTCAGCTAGTTTTTCTGTTTTTATTAAAGACAGGATCTCCCTTTTGTCTTGCTCAGGCTGGTCTGGAACTCCTAAGCGCAAGTGATCCACCTACCTCGACCTCCCAGAGTGCTAGGATTATAGGTGTGAGCCACTGCACCTGGCCTGTTTTTTTTCTTTTCTTAAACTCTTAATTAAATTCCTAATTCTTGAGGTAGGGTTTATTGTTCCCATATTGCAGATGAAGAAGCTGATGTCCAAGGTTATACAATTGAGTGGCAGAGGCAGAAATAACACCTATGTCTTCTTGACCCCTAAGGACATCCCTAGAGTTTTGGAAGCCTCCTGGAGGCCTCCTTGATGTTCCCTACCCCCTCTCTGTGGCAGCCTTCTTGCTCCACCTGGGCAGGATGTTCTATGGTCCCTTTTCAGCCTGGCTTTCAACCATAGGCACTCCACCAGCCACGGCGGCAGGCATGGAGCAGAGCGAGGGCACCATCCAGGTGCAAGGCCAGAGTCTCTTCTTCCGAGAGGCACGGCCGGGCAGTGGGCAGGCTCGATTCTCTGTGCTGTTGTTGCATGGTATCCGCTTCTCCTCCGAGACCTGGCAGAACCTGGGTACACTGCACAGGTTGGCCCAGGCTGGCTACCGGGCGGTGGCCATTGACTTACCAGGTACTTTAGGGGCAGGCTTCTGGGCAGGGGTTGGGGTGCCTGGGAGGATATAGCCAGGCTGGGCCCTGAGCCTCTCCAGTCTTGATCCTGATGTGGTCTGGACACTGCCCAGCTGCTCCTTGCTGTTACCAGGCAGTGTCTCAGTGCCTCTGAGCCTGTTTCCTCATCTATAATGGAAGATAACCACACTCATGTTTGGGGCGAGCTCTAGTAAGAATGGAATGAGATTATCCAATGAGTGGGCGTTAAGGAGCTAGTACCTGATACATAGTAAGTGATGATTAGCCAATCGGAAGTAAAATATTTTCACTGAGCTATAACCACAGGTTGTTGGAGCTCTGACTAGTGAGACCTCCTGGGGGTAGGGCCTGGTTGGGTTGCCAGATCCCAGGTTGTGATTCCACATGCAAATCCCTGATCTGGTCTCTGGGGTCTGGCAGCCCTCAGACCGCCTGTTATAATAACTAGGACCGCCTGTTACAACAAGGACTGTTGGGTCCCAGCTGTTGGTGGAAGGGACAGGGCAGCATGGTTGATCTGAACCACTCACTGGCCAGACTGGTATGGTTTCAGGGCCCAAGGGCAGGCCTCCAGCTTGGGCAGGACTGGTTAAGACAGTGTGTTGGGCTGAACTTTAGGGTAAAGGTCTTGAGCTAATCTTGTTGATGAAGGTGGGGGGTGGGTATCAGTGTAGAACCAGGCCCTCAGCCACTGTCCTTGAGAAACCTACCCTGTGCTGATCCAGGGTCAGATGCCTTTTAATCACAGCAATCTTAACTGGCAGATAATTTTGTTATTCCCTTTTAACCAATGGGCAAACTGAGCAGTGGAGAGAGAGCTGGGAGGGTACTTACCCACATGGACAGTAAATGGAAAATTGGGACTTGGCCCCAACCCTGTTGGATGTCAGAACCTGATTCTTTCCAGGATACTGTTACTAGTGGGAGAGATGGGCACAAATATAGAAAGAAATGGCTCATGCTTGCCACAATATAATAAATCTAGGCTGCTGTAGGAATAAACCTGGGCATACTGGGTGTTATAGGAGGGCTTCCAAGAGGAAGAGATCTTCTCTTCTTTGTTTTCCCATTGTCTGCCCTTATCATGTCTCTCCTACGCCTGAATCCTTGCAGGTCTGGGGCGCTCCAAGGAAGCAACAGCACCTGCTCCTATTGGGGAGCTGGTCCCTGGCAGCTTCCTGGCAGCTGTGGTAGATGCCTTGGAGCTAGGCCGCCCGGTTGTGATCAGTCCGTCGTTGAGTGGCATGTACTCCCTACCCTTCCTCATGGCCTCTGGCTCCCAGCTCCGGGGTTATGTGCCTGTGGCCCCCATCTGCACTGATAAAATCAATGCTGCTGACTATGCCAGTGTGAAGGTACCCCTGTATGGGAAGCTGATATGCCCCTGACGGGGTGTCCATTTCTGGGCCTCCCTCATCTGGGGGGCTGGGTAACGAGTGTCTTCTGAGAGGAGCTCACCACCAAGCTCCACCCTTGGGTTTACTTAATAGATTACTGTGCCAAGCCCTGTGCTAAACTGTGCTGGGGCAGATACCAATCTAGGCCCATACCCACTGGGCCAGCTTGTCTCTCTCCCTCATTTGAAGTGGGCTCAGGGAGAGACTAAAGTGGTGGGGAGGGCTGGAGCTGGCCTCCAGGAGAATGGGGCTGGTGTGACCAGTTGCTGTTGACTCTGCCCTCCTTTCTCTCAGACTCCAGCTTTGATTGTATATGGAGACCAGGACCCCATGGGTCAAACCAGCTTCGAGCACCTGAAGCAGCTGCCTAACCACCGGGTGCTCATCATGAAGGGGGCAGGGCACCCCTGTTACCTGGAGAAACCTGAGGAGTGGCATGCAGGGCTGCTGGACTTCCTGCAGGGGCTAGCATGACGCCCAGCCTTGCTGATGGGGGTGGACTGCCTGCCTGCCTTGAGATTTCTCTGTCTCTCTCTCTCCTCTCCATGGGCTCTGGTTCATCATGTACATGCAACAGGTGTGTCTGTCTATATGTCTTTTCTGCTTTTTTCTCTTGCAGTGACAGACTGATGAGGTAATCAAGAGGAAAAACTCAAGAATCAAGGGACATAATCTGGTGGACAGTAATCCATTAGATGAGCTTCTCTGCTGGGCTTTCACTCCTTCCTCTGCTCTGTCCAGCCTTCCCCTCCCAGTCCCTCCTCCAACTGCCCTGCAAGTCAGCCATTCATCCTATACACATCTCAACCTTTTTTAGGTCACAGTTATATACATGCACATATGCATGCTTATGTGTTTAGAAGTTGCCTATGTTCCCAAATATGACCCTTCCCTTGGAAGCAACTGCATAGGCACATGTAATTCTGGACTGACCTGCACATTCTCACATCCACCTCTAACCATGCAGCACATCACTGGCTGGGAAGGTGGGGACCACATGGGCCAGCCCTTATAGGAGACCCTTTTGCCAAGCTTAGGGTGTGGCCAGCCCTGGATTCTACTCAGTCACAGGTTGCAGGTGGCCCCAGACCAGAAATGCCCCACAGAAGGAAAGGGCCACCTCTCGGCCTCTCAGTTCTTGCTTTTCTTCTTCTTCCTGGGTGCTCCACACCTCCCCAGGGTAAGCCTGGATCTTCCCAGCCAAGCTTGTTTTTTGCTGTGAGGTTTGGGGATGGGGGTGGGGAAACAGAAAGTGGAGGTCGGTGAAATAAAGTGATGCAATTAGACCCTTCAGGCTTTCCTGTTTTCAGAGCGCCGCCCCTCCCCCTCCCCCTGGGACCACAGTGTGCCCCTCCCCCACCCTGGCGGGACCAGATGGTCCCCCTGCCCTTTGTCCACCAGGCCAGATGGAAAGGGAGACTGGATTCCCCTCCCCACCCACCCACACACACACACACACACACAGGTGCCAAGAAACTCAGTTGTGGGGGGAGGTGGAGGTCAGTGGGACCAGGCTGAGCCGATTACCGAGGGGGGTAAAAATATTCACTCCCCAGGGGGTGGGGGCCCGGAGGACTTGGGTACGGCTCGGCTCCTGCCCCCACTCATCCTTTCCCTAGTAAAGGACTCAACGGCGCTGGTCCTTTGCAACCCTAGCCCCAAACGGAATTCTGGGGGTAGATTTGGGGGAATCACGGGGTACACCAGGGCCACACGGCTCTCAGGCCCCTCCTCCAGCTGGTCCGATATAACTTGTCCTACGCCGACGAGGGCCGGGCAGCACCAAGCTGTGGGCAGCTGAGGGGCGCGGGTCTGGGTGGTCGAAAGCCTGAGTGCAGGATGGCACAGAAGCGAGGAGAGCGGGGAGCTGGGCGGGGCAGAGGGTAGAAACCCAAGCTCTAAGCTCCAAGAGACCCGGGCCGGGAGCGAGGCGGATTCGGGCAGCGCAAGGCCGAGATGGGGGTGCAGGGGTCTCGGCACAGGCACCGGGCGGGCCAGGCTGGGTCGGAAGACCTGGCCTGGCGGGAGTGGAGCGGCGCGGGAAAGAGCGTGGCTAGGGCCTGCGCGTCAGGCCGGACACCCTACCCCCCAATCCCGGGGACCTGGGAACTACTGGGGAAGGGTCTCCCGAGCCCTCCCGGAAGCGACCGCCGCTCGGGGCGTACCGCGGCGTGCGGGGCGGGGCGGGCGGCTGCGGCACTGGGGCTGCTGGGGCGGGCCCGGCGCGCTGTAATCGGATCCGGGGAGGGGGCGGGGAGGGGCCGGGCCGGGCGGGCCGGGGGGTGTGGGGGGGGCGCGGAGCCGGGCTCCGGGCCGGCCGGGCTCCGCGCCTGTCAAACCCCTCATTGTTCGCAGCTGATGTCACTCGCAGTTGTGAGCGGCCGCCTCTCCCGGGGACAATGTGGGACTGAGCGGCCCAGCCGCTGTGCCGCCGCTGCCGCCGCCGCCGCCGCCGCCGCAGAACAACCCTAGCGAGGTAGGGCGCGGGCCGGGCGGGGCACGGCGGGCCGCGAAGTTTGGGGGTTCTCTCAGGGGTGGAGAGTCCGCACACGGATTCACGGGCTGAGGTCCCGGGTTTAGGGGACTGGGAGACTGAGGAACATGTTCCCTGTCCTCCTGAGGCCTGCACAGGTTGGGGGCGCTGGTCTGCCAAAGGAGTCCCAGCACCAGGGAGGGGCTTTGTGGACCTTAGATCCCAGATTTGAGGCCCCCATCCCACTCATTGTTTCTGTCTTTTGGGCCTTGCTCTTCTCTTGACTTCCTGCCCTGGGTTCTGGTTCTGTTCTTTCTCTGCGCTCTGTCTGCCATTCTGCAGCTCTTGCCTGGGCACACACCCCTTCCCATTCTCTGCAGTCTTTGGGGGAGCCAGACACAGACCTCCAGGCTATGGGTATATGGAGTTGACAGTTGGGTGCTAAGGGTGATCCCTCTTGCTCCTCAGCCTTTCATCTCAGACCTAGCTTCTTGGCAGGAGTCCTGGGGGTGGGGTCGTGGGCTTTGCTGCTCACTTCAACCTAGCCCTCTTGACTGCCTGGCTAGGAGAGGATGGTGCTGGCCTCCTCACTCCCCATCCTTGGCCCGCCATCTTGAGACCTGTGGCACCCAGTGCCCCACCCGGCCCCACCGTCCAGGAGAGTGGTCTTGAAGATGATGCACCCAGGGCCAGTTGCATTCCCTCCTCCCAGAATGTGGAGCTCTGGGTCCCCACTAAGCCCAGGATGATCACCATCATGCTGGACCAATAGAACATATGTCCCTTGGGGCCTTCCTTCTCCCACAAAGAGCTCTTAGACACCATTGACTCCCTAGCTGCTGAGCTCCAGCCCTCGCTGTTCCCTGAGGTCACCCTTGTTGCTTCAGGGTCAGTACTCAGGACCCTATTCTTTCCTCATCTGAAAATCCCCTAATGCTTCCAAGTTCTAGAACCCCTTCAACCTCTAGGGTGTCCCTGTCCCAGCCCCCACCCTCTAGCCTTCATCAGCATGCAAGCTCAGGCAGCCCAAACACAAGGGGATTGTTCTCCTTGCATGCTCAGGGTGGGGGGCTGGGAGCAGGCAGCCCACACACCCTGGCAGGCCCAGGCCACAGGGAGGCTGGCTTGCCCCACCCTGTGTCCCCAGTCAGGCTCTGTCCACCCTTCCTTTGCCCCATCCTCTGCTCCCCTTCCATCCTCTATCACCATTGCCGAGTGGCGCTGACCCTTGAGGAAACAGATCTGAGCTGCACAGGTAGTGGATTCTTCCAGTTCTGCCACTTGCCTCTCATGTAGTCTTACAAACAATCCCTTTCCTTTCTGGGCCTCAGGTTTCTCTCTTGATTGGTGAAGCTCTTCCAGGGGTGACAGGCTGAGCCTGACTCAACTCTGTGAAACTATCCCACCCCCAGCTCTTCTTCCAGTCCCGCTTTGCCATGGGGAGACCCACTCTGGTCTTCCAGAAATTCCAAAGCACAACTAAATCCCCCACCCTAGTAACATGTATAGAGAGTCCCTAGATCTGGAAATACAGTGGGAGCAGGGGCTGGGGATGCTAA
Source organism: Arctocebus calabarensis (assembly GCA_963573935.1). Lineage (NCBI taxonomy): Eukaryota > Metazoa > Chordata > Mammalia > Primates > Lorisidae > Arctocebus > Arctocebus calabarensis. The sequence goes on along the minus strand of CAUYON010028754.1, from coordinate 2,574 downwards.
GGAACGAGTTAGGAATCTGGTCCAGGCAGGTCCTGGCTCTGCCCATGTGGCTGGGCCCTTATGCTTTGAGTCTTCTCACCCTACCCTCATTACTTCCTGTACCCAGGGCCTGTGACCCCTAACTCTTCTCTCTGCACACTGACCCTGATCCTATCTCAATTTTCTATTTATCTGGAGCTCTTGTTTAGTGGAAATACAGTTTCAGAAATGCCCACTGAGATTCTCTTTAGTTGCAGTCCTATGTCTGGGGGCCACATAGACCTGAGTGGTTATATCTGACTTGGAAGGCTGGGCAGGGCTTCACAGAGGAGGTGGCCTTCGAGGAGGATTTTGATAGAGAGTGGGGAGGATGGGCATTTTGAATTGGGATCAGCCTGGGCAAAGGCTCAGAGGTCTGGAGTCGCTAGGCGTGTCCTGCAGCCTGATGAGTGTGGAGGATGGGGTGGAGATGAGACAGGAGAAGTTAGTAGGGGCCAGATCCTGAAGGGCCTGATTGCATGGATATCAGGCCTGATTGCATGGATATCAGGCATTATTCCTTAGGCATTGGGGAGCCATGGGTGGTTGTTGAGCAGTAGAGTAAGCATACAGTCTTCAGCATGGAGAATAGAAGCTAGGAATCTTTCTTTATTAGGTGAGATGGTGAGGGGAGGTTATGGCCTTTCATCTGGATCCCAGTCTGGGACTGGGTTTGCCTTGATTTCCATTGGCTATGAAGACTCTTGGGGAACTGCCTATGATGCTGTAAGAAGGCTGTAACATTTCTGGCATCTGCCAGCTTGTCAGAGCTCCCCCTCCCTGCCTGAGGTTTATGAAATAGACCTAAATCAAGAAACTTGAGGCTAGAGCTTGTGGACCCTGGGATATGCCCCTGGAGACTTCTTATTCCCCTCCTCCCCCCAAACTGGGTGTGATTGGCCATCCTGGGAGGTTGGAGGGCTAAGAGGCCAGGCACATGTGTCTGACCATGCTGTGGCAGTTCTTGGGCAGGCCTACCTAATCAGGAAGGGTGAGCATCTCCAGAGAATGGGCAGGGAAGTCAGGAGCCCTCCATACTGATCACCCCAGGCCCAGTGCCCACCTCCCTGCCACACCCTCCCTTGGTCAATGCTTTGAGTTATTCCCTAGCATCACTGGGTGTGGCTAGCATGGCTGCTGTGGGAGTGGGAATAGGAGAAGGAGGCTGCTAGGTTGGAAGCTGGGGATATTGGGGTATTTGAGATACAGAATGAAGGTAGAGACTGGACCCCTGCCCCTTCCTAGTCCAGGTGGGTCCACAGGCCCTAGCTGGTCCAGACACTGATCAGAAGAGCCAAGGGAATCCCCCAAGGGGCGGGCCAGTCTACTTGAGTTGCCTGGCCCCAGGAGCCCTCCCCATGCCAGGATTGTTCTTGCTCCAGAACAAAGCCAGGGTGGACACTTGATCCTCGCATGTGGGGGGAGCTGGCTAAGCCCCTGGCCCTTTGATTGGGCAGCTGTCATGGGAGAAAGACAGCTGGGGGAGGAGGGGCAGGATAAGGGCAGCCACCATCGCTTACACAGCTGTCACCCCCATCCCTGCCCCCTCCAGCTATAGTGGCAGAAAGCCAAAGATAGGAGTGGGCACCAGGTCTGGGGAGGGGGCCCAGGGAGCAGGAGGGAATGCCTGAGGTCAGAGGCCTGGTCTGAGCTAAGTATGTTCTGCCAGGGAGACTTGCTGACCAGAGGGGGCTGGGTACTCTCAGAGGTGAGTTGGAGGTCAATGTGGCATGATGTGTGTCTACCATGTGGGTGGCCTGGCAGAGACCCAGTGCCCACCCAACCGAAGCAACAAATAACTCCCTAGAGCCCCAGTGAGGGCAGGGGGAGACAGTAATGCCTAATGGAGCTACTTGTTTTTCAGGCCCTAGGAGAATAATTTGAAGGATGGGGATCAGAATCCCGGTTCTCTTCTAAAGATTGGAAAGACATTGAGGGTATTTCAGAACAGGAAGGGCACAGAGAGACCAGCACTCTCCCCTGACCCTTAGCCCACAGATATAACATAGGTAGGTAAACCAAGGCCAAGATCCAGGTCAGGTGAGGGCCTGGCCAAGGTCACCCATTGGATTTGGGGCAGTGGTTCTCTCCTGCAGACCCAGGTAACATTTTCATGGCAGAAACTCTGGTTCTGGCCATGTTCCAGCCCTCCTGCCTCATTTTTTTCTGGAGCCACTAAAGGTGATGTGGAGATGGCGTAGGGACAATGTCTGGTCTTGCATTTGGTTACTACTCTAACGGGGTCCTAGAGGCCTAGAAAATTTTGGAGTTTAAAATTGAGGCCCTAGGCTCGGCGCCTGTGGCTCAATGGGCTAAGGCGCCAGCCACGTACACCTGAGCTGGCAGGTTCAAATCCAGCCCGGGCCGGCCAAACAACAATGACGGCTGCAACCAAAAAATGGCCGGGCGTTGTGGCGGGCACCTATAGTCCCAGCTACTTGGGAGGCAGAGGCAAGAGACTCGCTTGAGCCCAGGAATTGGAGGTTGCTGTGAGCTGTGATGCCACAGCACTCTATCCAGGGTGACAGCTTGAGGCTCTGTCTCAAAAAAAAAAAA
>CAUYON010028753.1:0-11750 GCA_963573935.1 Arctocebus calabarensis | reverse complement strand
GCTGTGTACATTAATGCAATCATGGGGTACAATGTGCTGGTTTTATAAAACCATTTGAGATGTTTTCATCAAACTGGTTAACATAGCCTTCATGGCATTTTCTTAGTTATTGTGTTAAGACATTTATATTCTACATTTATTAAGTTTTACCTGTACCCTTCTAAGATGCACCGTATCCCACCAATTACCCTCCCTCCACCTATCCTTTCCCCCCTTGCCCCTTTCCCCATATTCTTGTGCTATAATTGGGTTATAGCTTTCATAGCTATAAATTAGTTTCATAGTAGGGCTGAGTATATTGGAAACTTCTTCTTCCATTCTTGAGATACTTTGCTAAGAGTATGTTCCAGCTCCATCCATGTCATTTCTAGTTTTTGACTATTACAAATAAAGCTGCAATGACCATTAATATATTCTCTGTGTGGAAAATATTCATTTCTCTTGAGTAAATATGTAGGAGTGGAATGGCTAGATCTTTTGGTAGGTTTATGTTTGATTTTTAAGTAACTGCTAAACTGTTTTGCAAAGTAATCATACCATTTCTTTCTTTCTTCTTTTGTAGGGGAAGGGACATTGAAACTCAATGAAAGTCATACTATTTTATATTCTCAACAATCATATATGAAAGGTTCTCATTTAACATTTGGCCTGGTTATTCTAAAAGGTGTGTAGTGATATCTCACTTTGGTTTTAATTTGCATTTCCCTAAGCTCAGCATCTTTTCATGTGCTTATTTTCCATCCTTCTATCTTCTGTTCAAATCAGACATTTTACACATTACAAAATTTTTACACATTTAAAAAACTGGGTTTTATTATTGAGTTTTGAGAGCTTTTTACATATTCTAGATACAAGTCTATCAGATATGTGGTTGCAAAGATTTTCTTCCAGCCAGAGACATGACTTTTTATTACCTTTACAGTGTGTTTTGAAGAATAGATATTTTAATTTTTTTTTTTTTTTGATAGAGTCTCACTGTTACCCAGGCTAGAGTGTCATGGCCTCAGCCTAGCTTATAGCAACCTCAAACTTCTGGGTTCACATGATCCTCCTGCAGCCTTCCAAGTAGCTGAGACTACAGGCACCTGCCACACCAAGCTAGTTTTTCTATTTTTAGTAGAAATATGATCTTGCTGGCTCGGCGTCTGTGGTTCAATGGGCTAAGGCGCCAGCCATGTATACCTGAGCTGACGGGTTCGAATCCAGCCTGGGCCCGCCAAACAACAATGATGGCTGCAACCAAAAAATGTCCGGGCGTTGTGGCGGGCACCTGTAGTCCAAGCTACTTGGGAGGTGGAGGCAGGAGACTCACTTGAGCCCAGGAGTTGGAGGTTGGTGTGAGCTGTGATGCCACGACACTCCAGGGTGACAGCTTGAGGCTCTGTGTCAAAAAAAAGAAAGAAATATGATCTTGCTGTGGCTCAGGCTGGTATTGAACTTTTGAGCTCAAGGGATCCTCCTGCCTCAGCCTCCCAGAGTGCTGGGATCATAGGTGTGAGCCATCATACCGGTCAGACATTTTAAATTTTGATGAAGTCTAATTTTATCAATTTATTCTTTTATTGATCATGTTATTGGTATCATATTTAAGAAATTTTTGCCTAGCACAAAGGCACAAAGATTTTTTTTACCATATTCTTTTAACAGTTTTATATTTGGGTTTTACATTTATGTTTATGGTTCATTTTAAATTAATTTTTTTTTTTTTTGAGACACTGCCTCAAGCTGTTGCACTGGGTAGAGTGCTGTGACATCACAGCAACCTCCAACTCCTGGGCTCAAGCGATTCTCCTGCCTCTGCCTCCCAAGTAGCTGGGACAAAGGCACCTGCCAAATGCCCAGCTAGTTTTTTGGTTGCACCCATTATTGTTGTTTGGCGGGCTGGGCTGGATTCAAACCCGCCAGCTCAGGTGTATGTGGCTGGTGCCTTAGCCGCTTGAGCCATAGGCGCCAAGCCTCATTTTAAGTTAATTTTTATATACAGTGTGAGGTATGGATTAAGGTTCATATTTTTGGTTGTGGTGTTTCAGCAACATTTTTGAAAAGGCCATCTTTTCTCTGTGAGGAAAAAGCCTTTGTACCTTTGTCAAAGTACGTGTATAGTTTATGTCTGGCCTGGGCGGGATGGCTCGAGCCTGTAATCCTAAGACTCTGGGAGGTGGAGGCAGGTGGATTGCCTGAGCTCAGGAGTTCAAGACCAGCCTGAGCCAGAGTGAGAACCTATCTCTAAAAATAGAAAAAGTAGTCAGGCATGGTGGCAGGCTCCTTGAGGGGTGGAGACAAGGTGGAGACTACTCGGGAGGCTTAGACAAGAGTATTGCTTAAACCCAAGAGTTTGAGGTTGCTGTGAGCTATGATGATGGCACGGCACTCTACCCAGGGTGACTGAATGAGACTCTGCCTCAAAAAAATAAAAAGAAAAGAAATATAGTTTATTTCTGGACTTTTTATTCTATTCCACTGATCCATATATCTACCATTATTATATCAATACCACAGCATTTTGATTACTATAGTTTTATATAAAGTCTTTCAGTCAAGAAGTTTAGTCCTAAGGTTTTGTTCTACTTTTCTATGCCTAAAAAATTACATAAATTCTATTCTAGGTTATTTGTGTTTCTATATGAATTTTAGAGCAAGCTGGTCAATTTCCACCAAAAAAAAAAAAAAAAAAAAAAAAGCTGTTTTTTTTTTAATATTTTTTTTGGGTAATTATTTTTAATCTATAAGTCAATTTGAGGACAGCTAATTTTTTTTTTTTTTGAGAGCTAAATTTTAACATTATTATCTTCCTATCTGCAAAGGAGGTATACATCTCCATTTATTTCCAGCATGTATTATTTTACTTAAGAAACCAGAAGAGTGACTACAGTCTTAGCTACTCATGCACCTGAAGTAGGAGTCTGAGGTTCCTATGATGTTACCTCTGCACTACAGTCTGGGCCAAGAGCGGGACCCTGTCTCAAAAAAACCAAAATGAAACAAACACCACAAAACTCCCCCCAAACAGATTTTTGTTAAAAAATGCCTTTAGAGAAAAAAAAAAAAGAAAGAAATTTACTAAAAATGCTATTGGTGAACTGTATTATGATACCAACTTTATGGTGTATTTTTTTCCTTATCACTATCTTCCCATGATTTATAGCGTGTTCTAATGCTTTGGACTTTAAGAAATGATCCAATAAGCTTACTTGTTCTTGCTCTTACCTTTTGGTTTGTGCCACCTTCTTTTCCCAAATGTCACATTTCTCCTGGAGATCTTCTTTTTCTTTGTTCAAACGCTCAACACAAGACTGTAATGCTCGTGACTCAGAAGTCATTCGCTCTATTTCTCCTTTCTCTCTCTCAAGGAGCTGCTTCTGCCATTCTATTTCCCCTTTCTGTCGCTGGGCTATCTGCTGCAAATTCTCTAACTCCAGTTTCTCCTAAATCAGATAAAAGAGACTCAAATACCTTAAATTTGAAAGAATGCTGTTTGCTAAGAGTACAGTGGTTTTTGTTTATTACCTCTAGCACTTCAACCTGAATCTTCTCTAACTCAGACATTTTTTGGTCATGCTGTAGCTTCAAACCTTGTAGCTCATTGTTTTCAAGTTGCAACATGTCCAGAATATTCTTTAGTTCTAACAGACAGAAACAAATCATGGCCCATGCTGTTAAATAAACTCGAAAACATTTACAAAATGAAACCAAAAATAATGCTATTGAATGATACAGATAATAAAAAAAAAATTGTTGAGTTGTATTAATAGTACTAATTATATTTTTGATGGAAAACTTTTCTGAAAGTATTATTAAACATTATTTGATTTGTTAAAAAAAATTTAATGAAGATTTGGTTCTAAAAGTATTTGCCTGCACGAAAAAGGATGAACTAAGAGAATTTAATTAATTAATTTTTTGCTTCATTCACATCACACAGCCCAGAAGAATTTTATATAAATAAAATAGGAAAAACTTTAAAATAAAGACTTGAGATTCATGTAATAATTTTTTTTGCACACCTAACCAGGTACAACACATACTGTCTAGGTGATAGTACACTTACAACTTTGACTCGAACATTACAAAAGCAATTAATATAACTCAAATGTTTGTACCCTTGTAATATTCTGAAATAAAAACTTAAAAATTAAGCCGGGTGTGGAGGCTCCTGCCTGTAATCCTAGCACTCTGGGAGGTGGGTGGATTGCCTGAGCTCACGGGTTAGAGACTAGCCTGAGCAAGAGCAAGAAACCCCAGGTGTTGTAGCAGGTGCCTATAGTCCAAGCTACTTGGGAGGCTGAGGCAAAAGAATCCCTTGTGCCCAAGAGTTGGAAGTTGCTGTGAGCTATGATGCCCTGGTAGTCTACCGAGGGTGACAAAGTGACACTGTTTCAAAAAAAAAACTTAAAAATCCCATTTTTTTGCCCTTTGAAATACAAATATTTAAATCTTAACTTTTTTTAATAGAAATATTTGCTCACTGCAGAAAATTTGGAAAATTAAAAAAAAGAAGGTATAAAAGGAAAAAAATGAAAACCCATTATCATCCTATCATCCCAAGATGATCACTATTATAATAACATTTTTATGTACTTCCTTTCAGGAGCTTGTGTGCATGCACACACACACACATTTTAAAATGAATGGGTGGGGTGCCTTTAGCTCAGTGGTAGGGCACTGGCCACATGCTCTAGGGCTGGTGAGTTTGAACCCAGTCTGAACCTGCGACAAACACACACACAAATAAATAAATAAAATAAAATAAATTGGGACTCTACTCCATCTTCTCTGAACATACCTGTGTGGTATTAAATGTAAAAAATAATTTGGAGATAAACTGGTCGTCTGTCTCCAAATTTTGTCACTATAAATATTACTGTGATGTATATAAATGCTTGCCTTCTCTGGATGGGTAAAAATGGGCTCACTGGTTCAACAGATGTGAATTTTAGGAATTCTGAAACAGTGAGAATCCTTCAATTGACAACCTGTAAGTGCTCTTCTTTTAGCATACTCTAATCAGCAATAAATACAACTATTTTGCTTTTAAATGAACTTTATAAATTCAAATGACTGAAAATAACATATTCCTTTTATAACCTGCTTTTCTTTGCTTATCAGTAGTAAGGTTAAACTTTAGAAGAAGTTTATTTGGCCATTTATATTTTTTCTGTGACCTGGAATAGAGACATTTCCAACTTCAAACTTTATATGACTGTTTTCCTTTAAACTTACCAGTTTTATGTTTAGACATCTGCCCTAAAACTACCTGAAGATTTTCTTCCTCTTTTTCAGTTTCCTGCTTTATTAGTGCAAGTTGAGTTTTTTTTTCACTAATCTGGACATTCAGTTCTCCTTTCTGAATACTCAGTTCTTCCAGAAGAGATTTTACTTCCTGTGTTAGAAAAAAAAAGTCATCTCTTCCTGTGATTATAAATGGAAATTACTTTGAAATTAGTTCTGTTATTATGTCATTTCATAGAAATTCTAATTTGGAAACAAACTCAGTTTTGCCTTTTGTGTCAAGAACTGTACTATATTCTGTACTAAAATCTCTGTATAATAGACGTAAGAAAGTAGCATATTATCTTCATGTAAAGGTATATGCAGCATTACTATGTGCAAAGCAGTGAATTGCAGACAGAAAAGGCTGATTGAGACATGGTTCCTGCTATTGAGTGGCTTAGAACCTCAAGGAGAGGTAAGGCAGGGAATGTAAACACAATCATGACAGGGTAAGATGCCCCCGGAAATGTGTATATGGGGTGTTACTAAACTCAGAAGAAAGAAAAACTGCTTCTTCTAGGGTAAAGGAAAAAGTCAAGGACATCTTAGAGGAAGTGACATGAAGCTGGGCCATGAGAAATGGGTAGGATCTGGCTAGTGATAGGGGAAAAGGGAATTCCTGAAGACAAAGTGGTATGAGAAAGGCAAAGAGGCAGGAGAACCCTGACATATCCAGAAAACATCATGGGAGGGAAATAACACTTGATAGACACAGCATGGATATATAATATAATACCAAACTAATGTTATAGAGGCAAGGCTTCAGGAATTTATATCTTCATTTCCCAGAGCCATGAAAATGCCTCAAAGAAAATTTATAGCATTGTGCTAGGACTCTAAAAAAAAAACCTACTGAAAAGCATACCCTGATGTGACTACACTTCTCAGTTACTTCAGTTTCTCCCAGTTTCAGAGCTTCCTGGAGGTCAGCTTTTGCCTGGACCATGCTTCCATGGAGTAGATGCAGCTCCTCCTTTTTATGCCCTAATTGCCTGTCCAAGATAGTTATCTCCTGCTGCTGACTTGTCACCTGTATTAAAGAAAAAACAAGAGTGTAAAGTTTGACAGAGGCCACACAGCCTTTAGTGCTAACTTGGAGATGATTTAGTCCAGCTAAAGGTTGCGGGGGCGAAAATCAGGCGCTGGTAATATTGGAACTCCCAAAATCAGGAAGGCCAAGCTGGGGGACAAGGCATGAAATGCCTAATAAAGACCTTGAGCTCTCATGCTTAAAATCACTCAAATCACAGCAAGAAAAATAGGATTTGATTATACTCAAGGTTATGGTTTTCACAGAACTTTCCTATCTGTGCCTTATTCCATTTTGACAACTAGATGATATAAGTTAGGCAGAGATTTTAAAATCTTACTAATTTTTTTGTTTGGTTTTTTTTTTTGCAGTTTTTGGCTGGAGCTGGGTCTGAACCCACCACCTCCAGTATATGGGGCCAGCGTCCTACTCCTTTAAGCTACAGGCGCCACCCTTTACTAATTTTTAATTTTTTTAATTTAAAATTACTTACAATTTTAAGGACAATACATATTTGTGTACAAAAAAAAGCAGGTAATGCAGACATGCAAAAAGACAAAATTAGAATGTACTTAGAATCTCCTCTTATCAGATGACAACTTTTGTACTATGTATTGACTTTTTTTTTTGAGACAGAGCCTCAAGCCATCACCCTGGATAGAGTGCTGTGGCATCACAGCTCACAGCAACCTCCAATTCCTGGCACAAGCGAGTCTCTTGCCTCCCAAGTAGCTGGGACTAAAGGCGCCTGCCACAACATCAGGCCATTTTTTGGTTGCAGCCATCATTGTTGTTTGGCAGGCCCGGGCTGGATTCGAACCCGCCAGCTCAGGTGTATGTGGCTGGTACCTTAGCCCATTGAGCCATAGGCGCCGAGCCTGTATTGACTAAAAATACAAGTGTTCATAAACACATTTAACAACAATAACAAAAAAATGATCTCATAGAATATACCATGTTTTGAGACTCACTTCTTTTACTTAACAATATATTGAGCTGGGATTCAAAGTTAAACACTTAATGACTATGATATGCAGCCTAATTTATTCTTTATAGTTTATTTTCTATTTCCCAATCTTTTCTGTATCACTTTCACAGTAATAAAACATATGCAAGTGTAATGCAGTTTGAATTGTTTTCTTAAGGCAACTGTTGCCATACCTGGCTTTTCAGCTTTTCCAGCTCAGCTCTCTTGGCCTGAAGGAGGGTCTCAGATTCTTTAAGGACCTGCAGGTGGTGATCCTCACTCTGTTCTGCCATCTCGATGTCCTTTTGCAATTTCTGAAGCCTACAAAGCACCAGCAGGACTAGAGCAGATCCTAATGGAGACTGACCCCCAGATCTGTCTTACAGCACAAACCCCTTGCAGCCCTTACCAAAGCCTTACTTACTCTTCCATCAGTTTTTTCTTCTTTTTGTTTAAACACTGGAAGTCTGAGTCTTTTGCTTCCACAACTTTGTTTATTTCTTTCAAGATTTCTTCTTGCTTGATTCTGTGTTGTTCCAAATCCTTTGCATCAGCCTGGAGCAATCTAAAACACATTCCTGTATTTTCCCCAAGGCCCTTAGATGAACATGTATTTTATCATAAACCAATATTTGTCCTTTCAGATGAAAACTTTTCATTCATCTCATTGTATACATCAATGGCTTAGGGATTTCACCTACCTTAGCTGCTGATCAGCTTTAACAAGGTTAATAGCTGTTTCCCGAGCTTTCTTTTCTAACTCCTCAGCATCTGACTCAGTTTGCAGCAAACCTCTCTTGGCATCAGCGAACTTTTCGACAACATTTTTTGTCTAGAAAAGAAACTGTCATTAATAGCAATTCAGTTACAACACTCATTTGCAGCAATTGGCTGTATAAACTGATACAACTCCTTTGGAAAAAAACAGACAATACAGAAAGGCATAAAAATGTCCATTAACTTTGACTTTCTAATTATCAGAAAAATAATTCAGAAGCAAAGAAGTATAACATGAAAATGCTCATTGTATAGTGAGATAATATAAAACTTGACAAATAATAAATAATAATGCATTAACACAGTGAATATTGTGTAGTGTTTAAAATGGTGAGAAGAGGCTGGATGCAGTGGGTCATATCTGTAATCCTTGCATTTTGGGAGGCCAAAGCAGGAGGATAGTCTGAAGCCAGGAATTTGAGACCAGTCTGGTCAATAGCAAGGCCTTATCTCTAGAAAAATTAAAAATGATAGCCATGATGACACCTGTAGTCCCAGTTACATTGGAGGCTAAGGCAGGGGTCTGAGACTGAAGTGAGCTACAATGATGCCACTGCCCTCCAGCTTGGGTGACAAAGTGGGACCCTGTCTCAAAAATAAAAATAAAATGGTAAGAAGGCAATGTAACACCATGGAATAAAGTTAATGATGTTATGTTGAAAAAATAAATTTAAAATGGTAAAAGAACTGTGAGAGCAACTATATAAAACTCTGTGTCAACACAGAAAGGCTAAGCAAAAATCAGCATAGTCTGTTGAAAGTAGGGACTGTACATGATCTTTTTATTTCAAATTAATTCCTAACGTTATTTTTTAAGTATAAAATCATGTATTTGATTAAGTGGCAAGGAAGTGATATCACAAGGTACTTAAGAGATTCTTGCTATACTCTAGATATAAAAAATTTATTAATCTGATGATGATTAAATTATAGCTAAGAAACATAAATCTTCCCATATAAGATTTGGTAAAAAACTTTTTCTTTTTATCAGCTTGGTTTCTTTTTCTGTCTAACATAAAAGGCTTAAAACAATGTCATCAAAAGTTCCAAAAATAGAGTATGGTTTGCACTTGTTTGAGCAGTGACTCACTTTCAGCCAAAAAAACAAGTTCTGCCTGTGCTCTGTACTAAAGTCAGGAGTGTGTATGTTAAATATCCCATGTGAATGCAAATATTAAATATCCCATGTGAATGCAAAAGGGTTGGCAAGCTCTTAAAGACCTAGCTATTTCAGCTTACTTCTTTCTATTTCAGATAGTTTGTTTCTGTCACTTTTATCAGCCAAGCATTAGACAAAACTCATTACACTCTCCAGAAGACCTTGTTTCTGAATAGTTTTTTTGTCTCCTTCTATATCAGGTATTAACATATCTAGCACATTCCTTACAAAAGGCAGCTACTTCCTTTCTCCTATTCTTTCATAGCAAGCTGCTTCCTTGAGTCATTTTGGAAGGATGAAGGGAAAAGAGCTTATCAGACTTGGTTCACTTATTACCTCTCCCTACTAGGAGTGTTTAATTTTCTTTTATATACCAATGATAATTTTTTCTCTAGTTCTACTCACACTTATTTTTCTCTTACAGTAATCTAACATGCTACAACAGAAAGAACTGCTCATCTGAATTTCATTAATCATTCATGTCAGTTCTCAGGTAATAAGATTTCTATTAATTTAAACAAATTCACATTGAAATAATATTAAAATAACAGTTCCTGAGGTGTTCCATGTGGATAAGGCAATTTCTTCATCATAAAATTCTCATCTAATTATAAAAAGCTCTTGGTGAGGCAGAACTTCAGTTGTGTAACTGATTTAGTTGGAGCTTCTGAGCTAACACCATCTTACCAGGTTGCTAGGAAGGTTAAATGAAGTGTTATTTATAAATGGCTGATGTGTCCATAGCAGGGAGAAGCTCCTCCAAAGCTTCTTTTCCTCAACTTCCCTCTGGGTTGTGTACAAAAAAAAATTTTTTTTTGAGACAAGTCTCACTATGCCGCCCTGGGTAGTGCCATGGCGTCATAGCTCACAGCAACTTCAAACTCTTGGGCTTAAGTGAGTCTGTTGCCTCAGCCTCCCACGTAGATGGGACTACAGGCGCCTGCCACAATGCCCAGCTATTTTTTGTTGTTGTTGCCATTGTCATTGTTTAGTGGCCCAGGCCAGGTTCAAACCCACCAGCCTTAGTGTATGTGGCTGACACTGCAACCACTGTGCTACGGGCACTGAGCCGACACAAAAAAATTTATTTATCATTATCAAATTAGAGAATAAAGACTTGTGAGGTCCACTGTAGCTTACTAAGAATATAAAAAGATTGACCTATTTAAAAAACATAGATATCAGAAACCAAACAATTAAAAAAAAGATACACACAGGATAAGAAAGTGGGGTAGCTGTGAACTAAAACTTCAGGAGTTTTAAATAAGTTATTTCATTTAATTAACACTGAATAGCCTACATATTCTTAGCCTGAATTTAAAGATGAGGAAAGCAAAGATCAAGGACTTAAGTGACTTGCTTGAATTCTCATAAGTCACTGAAAAGTCCCCTCACTAGCAGAGTCCAGCTATTAGACAACGGTGCTCTTCTCATTTGTTCTCTTTTTTTTTCTTTTGAGAGTCTATGTCACCCTCAGTAGAGTGCTGTGGTGTCACAGCTCACATCAACCTCTAACTCTTGGGCTTAAGCCAGTGGTTCTCAACCTTCCTAATGCTGCAATGTAATTGTTAAAAAGGGGTTGCGACCCACAGGTTGAGAACCCCTGGCTTAAGTGATTCTCTTGCCTCAGCCTCCCAAGTAACTGGGACTACAGGCGCCTGCCACAACACCCGACTATTTTTTTTTTGGTTGTTGCAGTTGTTGTTGTTTAGCAAGCCCTGGCTGGGTTTGAACCTACCTGTGATATATGTGGCCGGCGCCCTAACTACAGAGCTATGGGCACCAAGCCGTATTTGTTCTCTTTTTAATCCTTCATGCAGACAGTAAACTGTCTCACTCACCCCAAACCACACCAGCACATACCTTCTCTTTTGTGCATGCAAGTTCACTCTCAGCCTCTGCCAGCAAACGGTCAGCCTCCCTAAGTTCTGAGCGACGTTTCAGAAGGGTCTTCTCAATGCACTCAATTTCATCAACAATATCACCATGGTGTTTGAGTGATTTTTCTATTTCTAGTTCAGTCACAAGATTGTCATTATTTCCATCAATGAAGTCCCTAAAAATATATACACATATTAAAAGATTTTGGCCAGGTGTGGTGGCTCACGCCTGTAATCCTAGCACTCTGGGAAGCTGAGGCAGGCCTTAGGAGACGGAGACCTGCCTGAGCCAGCGTGACACCTCGTTTCTAAAAAAGTAGCTGGGTGTTATGGTAGGCACCTGTAGTCCCAGCTACTAGGGAGGCCAAAGCAAAAGAACTGTTTAAGCCCAACAGTTTGAGGTTGCTATCAGCTATGATGTCATATCACTCTACTGAGGATGACAAAGTGAGACTCTGTCTCAAAAAAAAAAAAAAAAAAAATTTAATTGTTGACAATATAGAAACGTGTAGCCTAACGGCTAAGATGATACATAATGATTTTATATATATATATATATATATATATATATCTCTAGATATTTTTTTTTTTTTTTTTTGTTTGTGGTGGCTCGGGCTTAGTGTAGCGACCTCTGTTGGGGGCTGGGGGGGGCCCCCGCTCACCGCC
>CAUYON010028750.1:0-13081 GCA_963573935.1 Arctocebus calabarensis | reverse complement strand
AGTTTAAATCCACTATGAAATTATCATTTTAAAATCTCCGACTACTATGGAGCTAGAGGAAATCAAGTCACTCATGTCTGTTATAGTTTCTCTTATAAACTGAGGTGCATTCTGGTTGGGTGCATAAATATTAATAATTGAAATCTCATCATATTGAGTATTACCTTTAACAAATATGAAGTGTCCATCCTTATCCTTCCTTACTTTGGTTGGTTTAAAGCCTATTGTGTCTGCATATATGATTGCAACACCTGCTTTCTTCTGCTTTCCATTTGCCTGGAATATAGAAGACCATCCCTTCCCCCTGAGTCTATGTTTATATTGAGTCTATATCTTTTAAGGTAAGATGAGATTCTTGTATGCAGCAGATATCTGGCCTGAGTTTTCGTGTCCAGTCAGCCAAACTATGCCTCTTTAGAGGACAATTTAAACCTTCACATTAATTGAGAATATTGATAAGCCTTTCAAAAGTCCAGTGGACATTTTTAATCCTTTCACCACTGTGGAGGTTGGAATTTGATCAAACGTTTTTGAGTAAGTTTACTTTTGTGGTGGAGGATTAGGCTTGTCATCATCGAGAGTAGGTGTAAGAATATCCGGGAGAGCTGGTTTAGCTATGGCAAATTTCTTCAACATGTGGATGTCATTAAAGTATTTAATTTCTCCATCATAAATGAAACTCAGTTTAGCTGGATACAGGATCCTAGATTGAAAGTTATGTTTTAGGAGATTAAAAGTCGATGACCATCCTCTTCTAGCTTGAAAGGTTTGGGCAGAGAGAGATCTGCAGTTATTCTAATATTCTTCCCCTTGTAGGTTATGGTTTTTCTTATGCCTGGCTGCTTTCAGAATTTTCTTCTTCATATTAACTTTAGTGAAGTTGATTATGATGTGCCAGAGGGATGTCTTATTTGGGTTGAATTGTGCTGGGATTCTGAAACTGTCTACTATCTGAATTTCGGATCTCTTGGCAAGTCTGGTAAGTTCTCTTTCATATTCTCTTGAAGAAGAGACTCTTGCCTTGTGAAGACAGTTCATCACTTTCAGGGATCCCTATAAGGCAAATATTGGTTTTCTTTGAATTATCCCAGAGTTTTCTGAGAGAATGATCCATTTTTGCCCTCCATTTCTCTTCCTCTTTGAAAGTGTGGGAGCATTCGAAAGCTTTGTCTTCAATGTCAAAAATCCTTTCTTCTGTTTGCTCCATTCTGTTATTGATGGATTTTATTGTATTTCTCAAATCTTTGAGATTGGAAATTCTTGTTTCAATGTTTCAAAATCTTTGGTGATTTGTCTTTGAATTCCAGGAATTCTTGAGACAACTTTTGAAATGCTCCTTGAATTTCTAATTCCAACTTTTCCTCTATTTTATCAATCTTATTTGCAATCCAAATTCTGAATTCAGTTTTTGACATCTCAGCCATCTGTTTATGAATTTGGCCAGTTGTGTCTGCCAAATTGTTCCTTGGGGGGGGGGGTTTGATCTACTCTGGTTATTCACGTTACTGAAGTTTTTCTGCTGACTCCTTCCCATGATCATTTTACACCGTTTGGTTAGATAAGCAGATAAGGACAAGTTGGGTTGGGGGTTCCAGGAGTAGTGGTTGGCCAGTCCTTTGCCCAAAAGCTGGGACTAGTGGCTGTACCTTTTCCCCTAGCTTTGCCAAGGACATGAAAAACTGGGGACCTTTTTGGTGTGGTGGGGCTAAGAGCCTCTGTCTTATTTTCAGCTGATCTCTGTCTTACACTAGTAATCAGCTACTCTGGGTTGAAGTCTGAACTGTGGAGAATTACCAGCAATTAAGTTACCATGCCCCCCACAGGCAATAATTGGAAAAGGAATATCAAACCTTTTACAATCACACACCCAGGGTACCACTTTGGATAGTCCTCAGGTGGTTGGCCCAGTTCAGAGGTCCAAATCAATTGTCCCAGTCAGCACTGGTCTCAGCTGGGATAGTTTAAAAGGTCTCCAGCAACTAGATACCAGGGGTCTGCTGGCAGCTCGAGTATGACTCACTTCCCATGCTCTGTGAGGTCAGAAGGACCCACCCAACAAATAAATTAGTTTGGGAAGGTTGATGTCTCCTTTCCCATCTTGCACCTCTGTCACACCCAGTCACTGGTAACCACACAGTGCTGTGACCCAGTTCCCTCCAATGAGCAGATGCTCCAGGGGTTTTGTGCCTCCCTGAGTCACAGGGAGATCTATATCTCCTCAGCCAGGCTGCCACTCTCTGCAACTATCCTGCAGGGGGAGGTGAGGCCTGACAATTTTGGGTGCTTAATGAGGGCTGGAATGTTTCACTCAGTTCCAGCACTGCCCCTGATTGATGTTGCTGATAGAACAGAACAACTTCGCAGAGTTTGTTTCTGTCCTGGGAAAACAGATGCTGTTTGAGTAATTCTGCCCTGTCTGTGCCACTGCCCAGTCTGGGCTGCTGTTCCTGAGACCTAGGGAAATAGTCTGCTGGGTCAGCCCCACCCTGGGAGTCTGCTGTGTATTCTAGTCCCTGAGCTCCACCCAGGCTTGTACCACCTCAGGCATACCCTTTACTCATGGGGCCTGGGTTCTGTCCCAGATCTGTTCCACCAGTGGCTGCTACTGGAGAAGATGCCCAGCCTCCTCTGGTTGCTAGAAAGACTGGGAGTGTTCTTTCAAAATCTCCCCAGGGTTGTGAGGTCTATTGTCCTCATAGCGCTGCTGTTCTGTGCTCCAGGGCACCACCGCTCCTGAGCAGCTGACCATCCTCTCCTCTCTCCTGTGTTGAAGATTAGCAATAGCCCATACCCTGTCCATACCCCTCGAGAAAATCTGGAGTCCCAGGGGACAGGCTTCCAGCTCCATAGTAGTCAGAGATTTTAACACTCCTTTTGCAGTAAGAAGCTAAGTAAAGAAATTTTAGATTTAAACTTAACCATTCAACATTTGGATTTAACAGACATCTACAGAACATTTGATCCTAACAAAACTGAATATACATTCTTCTCATCAGTCCACAGAACGTACTCCAAAATTGATCATATCTTAGCTCACAAATCTAATCTTAGCAAATTCAAAAGAATAGACATTATTCCTTGCATCTTCTCTGACCATCATGGAATAAAAGTTGAACTCAGTAACAATGGAAATCTGCATACTCATACAAAAACATGGAAGCTAAATAACCTTATGATGAAGGATAGCTGGGTCATAGACGAGATTAAGAAAGAAATTACCAAATTTGGGGAACAAAACAACAATGAATACATGAATTATCAGAACCTCTGGGATAATGCAAAGGCAGTCCTAAGAGGAAAATTTATAGCACTGCAAGCCTTCTTCAAGAAAATGGAAAGAGAGGAAGATAACAACTTAATGGAACATCTTGAACAACTGGAAAAGGAAAAACATTCCAATCCCAAACCCAACAGAAGAAAAGAAATAACCAAACTTAGAGCAGAATTAAATGAAATTGAAAAACAAAAGAATCATACAACAGGTCAATATGTCAAAAAGTTGGTTTTTTGAAAAGGTCAATAAAATAGATAAACCTTTAGCTAACCTAACCAGGAAAAAAAGAGTAAAATCTCTTATTTCATCAATCAGAAATGGTAAACACAAAATAACAACAGACTCCTCAGAAATTCAAAAAATCCTTAATGAATATTACAAGAAACTTTACTCTCAAAAATATGAAAATCTGAAGGAAATTGACCAATACTGGCAAGCACGCCACTTTCCAAGACTCAGCCAGAATGAAGAGGAAATGTTGAACAGGCCTATATTAAGTTCTGAAATAGCATCAACTATACAAAATCTCCCTAAAAAAAAAAAGCCTGAGACCAGATGGCTTCACATCAGAATTTTACCAAACCTTTAAAGAGGAACTATTACCTATATTACTAAACCTCTTCCAAAATATAGAAAAAGAAGGAATACTACCCAACACATTCTATGAAGCAAACATCACCTTGATCCCTAAACCAGGAAAAGACCCAAGAAGAAAAGAAAATTATAGACCAATATCACTAATGAATATTGAAGGAAAAATATTCGACAAGATCCTAACAAACAGAATCCAACAACACATCAAACAAATGGCACACCATTACCAAGTGGGTATTATCCTAGGGTCTCAAGGCTGGTTCAATATACGTAAGTCTATAAATATAATTCAGCACATAAACAAATTAAAAAACAAAGACCATATGATTCTCTCAATTGATGCAGAAAAAGCTTTTGATAATAACCAGCATCACTTCATGATCAGAACACTTAAGAAAATGGGTATAGAAGGGATATTTCTTAAATTGATAGAGGCCATCTACAGCAAACCCACAGCCAACATTGTATTGAATGGAATTAAATTGAAAACGTATCCACTCAAATCACAAACTAGGCAAGGTTGCCCAATGTTTCCACTGCTCTCTAACATTGCAATGGACATTTTAGCCATTGCAATTACAGAAGGAAAGGTGATCAAGTGTATCCATATAGGGTCAGAAGAGATCAAACTTGCACTCTTCGCAGATGATATGATTGTATACCTGGAAAACACCAGGGAATCTACTACAAAACTCCTAGGAGTGATCAAGGAATACAGCAGTTTCTCAGGTTACAAAATCAACACTCATAAATTTGTAGCCTTTATATATACCAAACAATAGCCAATCTGAAAAAACAGTCAAGGACTCTATTTTGTTCCCAGGAGTGCCAAAGAAGATGAAATATTTGGGAGTTTACCTAATGAAGGATGTGAAAGATCTCTATAAAGAGAACTACCAAACTCTAAGAAAAGAAATAGTTGAAGATGTCAACAAAAGGAAAAATATACCATGCTCATGGCTGGGAAGAATCAACATTGTTAAAATGTCCATACTACCCAAAGCAATATACAATTTTAATGCAATCACTATTAAATTTCCATTGTCATACTTTAAAGATCTTGAAAAAATAATATATTGTTTTATATGGAATCAGAAAAAATCTTGAATAGCCAAGACATTACTCAGAAATAAGAACAAAGCAGGAGGAATTATGCTACCAGACCGCAGAATATTACAAATTGATAGTGATCAAACAGCATGGTACTGGCACAAAAATAGAGAGGTAGATGTATGGAACAGAATAGAGAACCAAGGTATTAACTCATCTACCTACCGTTATTTGATCTTTGACAAGCCAATTAAAATCATTCAGTGGGGAAAAGAATCCCTATTTAATAAATGGTCCTGGGTGAACTGGCAGGTGACCTGTAAAAGACTGAAACTGGACCCACATCTTTCACCATTAACTAAGATAGACTCTCAGTGGATTAAAGATTTAAACTTAAGACATAAAACTATAAAAATACTAGAAGAAATTGCGGGGAAAACTCTTGAAGAAATCAACCTGGGTGAATATTTTATGAGGATTACTCCCCTGGCAATTGAAGCAGCATCAAAAATACACTACTGGGACTTGATCAAACTAAAAAGCTTCTGCATAGCCAAGAACACATTTAGTAAAGCAAGCAGACAGCCCTCGGAACGAGAGAAGATATTTGCAGGTTGTCTCTGATAAAGGTTTCATAAGCAGAATCCACAGAGAACTCAAACTTATCAGCAAGAAAAGAACAAGTGATCCCATCTCAGGGTGCGCAAGGGACCTGAAGAGAAACTTCTCTGAAGAAGACAGGTGCATGGCTTAGAGACACATGAAAAAATGCTCATCATCCTTAATCATCAGAGAAATGCGAATTAAAACTACTTTGAGATATCATCTAACCCCAATAAGATTTGCCCACATCACAATATGGTTTTGGAAACCAAAGATGTTGGCGTGGATGTGGAGCAAAGGGAACACTTCTACATTGATGGTGGAAATGCAAACTAATACATTCCTGTTGAAATGATATTTGGAGAATACTTAGAGATCTAAAAATAGATCTGCCATTTGATCCTATAATTCCTCTAGTAGGTATATATCCAGAAGACCAAAAATCACATTATAGCAAAGATATTTGTTTCATAATGTTTATTGCAGTACAATTCATTAGTGCTAAGTCGTGGAAGAAGCCCAAGTGCCCATCAACCCACGAATGGATTAATAAATTGTTATATATGTACACCATGGAATATTATGCAGCCTTAAAGAAAGATGGAAACTTTACCTCTTCATGTTTACATGGATGGATCTGGAATGTATTCTTAGCAAAGTATCACATGAATGGAAGAAAATGTATCCAATGTACTCAGCCCCACTGTGAAACTAATCTATAGCTTTCATATGAGGATTATAATCCAATTATAGTATGAGAATATAGCGAAAGGGGAAAGGAAGGGGGGGAGGATGAATGGAGGGAGGGTATTCAGCGGGATCACACCTACAGTACATCTTAGAAGGGTGCAGGTGAAACTTACTAAATGTAGAATATAAATGTCTTAACACATAACTAAGAAAATGCCATGAAGGCTATGTTAAACAGTTTGATGAAACTATTTCAGATTGCATACGAAACCAACGCATTGTACCACATGATTGCATTAATGTACACAGCTATGATTTAATAAAAAAAGAAATTATCATTTTTATACCAGTCAGAATGATTATTACTAAAATGTTAAAAAAAAAAAAAAAAGACGTTGGTGTTGGACTTATAACTGTGGACAGGAAGGTAAGTTTGTACAACCTCTGTATGGCAAGCAGCATGTAGATTTCTCAAAGAACAAAAAACAGAACTATCATTTGATCCAGCAATTTCACTACTGGGTATCTCCCAAAAGGAAAAGAAATGATCATATCAAAAAGATACCTGTGGGGCGGCACCTGTGGCTCAAGGGAGTAGGGCACCGGCCCCATATGCCGGCGGTGGTGGGGTCAATCCTAGCCTTGGCCAAAAACTGTAAAAAAAAAAAGATACCTGTGCGCCTATGTTTATCACAGCACTCATCACGTTAGCAAAGATATAGAATCAACATATGTATCCATTAATGGATGATTGAATAAAGAAAATGTGTTTTTAATACATATACCATGAAGTACTACTCAGCCATACAAAGGAATTTAATTGTGTCTTTTGTAGCAACATGGGTGGAACTGAAGGTTGTTATCTTAAGTGAAATAATTCTGAATCAGAAAGCCAAATACTTTATGTTCTAATTTATAACTGGGAGCTTAATTATATGTATTCATGGACATACAAAGTAGATAAATGTTGAAGACTTGGTAGGCTGAGAGGGTGGGAGAGGGATAAAGGATGAAAAATTACTTAATGGGTACAATGTATAGTGTTCATGTGTTGGTCACTTCACCACTATGCACTGTATCCATGTAACAAAAGTGCACATGTACCTCCTAAATCTACAAAAATAAAAGTCAAGTCCAAATGTTAGCATACACTATACAGTTTTCATCTGTACTTGGGGCTGGTAAATACAGATTATGTGCTAATTCTAGCCCTCTAACTATTTTTTCTACATAAAGTTTTGTTACAACAAAGTTACACTCATTTATTTATATATTATTTATGACTGTTTTTGTATTAGGAAGACAGAATTGAGTAGTTATCAACAGAGACTATATGAAGGGCAGACTCTAAAACATGTACTATGTTGCTAATTCCTGATATATACCATGCTTCCTTCTATACAAAGCAGAAGTTATTTGATCTAGAGATTTCCTGATAAATAAGTGTGCAAGGAAAGTTTCTTTTTTTAATTTTAAAATATTAAGGGGGTATAAATGTTTATATCACATGGATAACTTTCATAATATGTCAGAGCTCTTACTGTCCCCATCACCTAAACAGTGTTTATTTTATCTATTATGTTTTCACCTATCCTCTCTTTCTCCCTTCCCTATTCTTGATTTCCAGTGACTTTTAGTCCTCTCTGTCCCCAATGATTAGTTACAAATTATTACAGAGTACATATGGTGCTTGTTTTTCTATTCTTGAGATATTTTACTTAGGATAATGGTCTCCAATTACATCTAAATTGCCACAAAAGACATTAATTCATTTATTTTTATGACTGAGTAATACAGGAAAGTTTTATACATAGGAGAGATTATTAAGGAGGGGAAAAATTATTTTAAGAATAATATTCAAATTTTTTAAGTTTTAAATTTCTAAATCTAGGTTTTCCTTAGCTTTTAAATTCAATTTACTAAACTTAAAATTCTTTCTGCTGATATTTAATGACTGTTGAGGATGTCTTTGATTATTTTTGGTTCCACCTATAGATGTTGTTGGACTCATTGAAAGAATTTTAAACCACATTTCTGAGTTTAATATAATATTTTTAATTTCTCTTTTAAGTGTTTCAGCTCTCTTACATACTTGTACTGGCATATTTTATATTCATACAGCAAATAAATAAAACATAGTATAGTAATGCTTAGATGTCTAAAATGTCCCACTACTGTTTACATATCCAAGATTTTAATTTAAGACTGTAAGTAGAAATCTGTTATTCAAACATATATTTTATATTGAAATTACAAATTTTATAATTGGGGAGACCAAATTCTCTTAAACATTTTAAATATACAGAATTTTGAATGTGCTGTTATTTAAGTACAAGAAATACAATTCTTTGAATATCTCTTGCTCAACTCCACATGTTTTTGAGTTCAATAAGAAAACATGTGTATCATACCAGTCAATTTGGGGGAATAACTTCTCAGCTACTTGAGATTGCAAAATAATTGGGTGTTTGAGTCATAAAATTAATATGTTAGCATATGTTAATTACATGTAACATATCCCTAGAACATATAATTGACATGCTCTTATTGTGGATCTTGAGATACTATGAACACAATTTTATAAGATATAATGGCAAATTTAGGACTGAAAGCAAGTTAGGCTTTTAGTATGTGCCCCCGTCCATTTAATTAATGTTTGCAACTATATTGACTCTGCTTAGTAAGTTCACTTTAATAGAACTTTGTACTTTTTTTCACCCTTTGGTCTTAAAATATATTCTTTTAATTTAATGCCAAAGACTTCTGAATAAATGTTTTTTTTAATGTGGATCTATTTCTTAGTACCACATAATTCTTAAGAATATTAAAATGCTTTTAGATTTCTAATCTTTTTTTGATGGCTGTGTATGAATATTTGGCAAGTCCTTGTGGGGGCTGACTCCATGCTGGATGGCCTCAGGCCTATAGATTCTGAGAGGTGGAGGAGGGACAAAGAGAAGAGAAGCAGCAACATGGGTCTGAACACCTGGTTTTACCAATTCGCATCGTGTAAATTGACAGCCTGGTAGATATGATTTGTATGTCATTATAGTTAAAACACATTGTCTATTCCCCTTTCTTATCCTGATGTTAGAAGATATGAGAAGACTTAAAATAAAATAAAATAATAAAAATAATTTTAAAAACATTTAAATGAATAATCCATATTCTATCATGCTACCACATTTTACATTTTGTGTCTCTCTCACTTGGCTGATCATGACTGAGGAAACAGATACTGTCCTTTCGAGCTTCTTCAGTTCAGTTTGTCAGCTAACGTTACTGAAATTCACCAGGGTGAACCTGCTCCCTGTTCTTCCAGATCTGTGTTACTCAATCTGGGACCACCAGTTACATATAACCACTGAATTCTTGGAGTTTGGCTAATGTGGCAGAGGAAGTGAATTTTTACTTACATCTAATCCTAGTTCATTGAATCTACCTTTAAACATTGATCATTGATTCTGTTACTAGAAAAATTTAAGAATATTTGGAGGAGGCAAGGCATGTGAAACTTCATTTACAATTGTAAATTTTATACAATATAAATAAAAATCCAAATTTAGAAGTAAATTTAGATGGTAAAATAAATTTGGTAAAAATAAATACTGGTAAAAATAATTTTAAGACTTAGTATTAAAAAGGTAAAATATTTTATTGGTATTTTTAAAGTTGTTTGTATGTTAGAATGATAAACATTTGAATTTATGGTGTTTGATGAAATTTAGTATTGAAATCAATTTCACCTTTCCTATCTGTTAGAAAATTGTATACTGTTTCTATGGCTTGCATTACATATCATTAGACCATGACTGCCCTGGGCGTTCCTGTGTCTGTCTAGCGTACGTTTAGCCACCCAGCTTCCTTCACATTTCTGAACATTTGCTACTCCACAAAGGAGAGAGAGCATTATGTTCCTTCACTGAAGTCCTCAGGATTTCTCCTTTTCCCTGATTGGATATTTCCCATTAAAAATTAATTTTTTTCATCAAACAAGCTCTTATGGAACTTCAACTATGAGCTTTCTGTTAGAAATGGCATCTTCTTCAAATATAAGTTTCTATTTACAATTTCATGCTGTGTTACAGGTTTATCAAACCCTTTTCTGAAAGTAGGTTGTGAATGAAAAGTTGAGTAAGAGGGTCCAGGTACCTGTACTGGGGAGATTTTATGAGAACCACAAGGTATTGTCAGACCTCAGCATTGTCAACCTTGGCATTGTCAGAACACCTCTGTTCCTTAGATTTATCCTTTCACTGTGGAAATAATACCTGTTTCACTTATTAGATAGGAAAATGAAAAGGCAGATAAGTAGGGAAGCATCATGTATATGTTTGGAGTATTTTGGTTTATTTGCCTTTTTTAAATTAGTAGATTTTTTTTTAAGTAAAACAATCATCCAGAAAAAAATTGGTTAACCATACAGGCATAATTGATAAGCTAGCATAAAGTAATGCTCCTATTTTACCATGACCCAAATCAAGAAATAGATAACCAGCTCCTCAGAAGCTCTCTTTACTTACCCCCCAACTACTACACACCAGATCAGTGTTAGCGGTTGTCAAATGTTATATACATAAAATCAGACAGTATGCATTTTTATATATTTTGCATTTTCATTCCACACTATATTTGTGAGATACATCCATGTGATTACAAGTAAGAGTAGTTTGTCCTTTTTTTTTGTGATGTGTAACATTCCATATCTCATGATTTATCTGTTAGTCTCTTGATTGTTATACAACTTGTTTTCTGCTTAGAAATGGTATATGTAATGTTGCTATGAACATTTTTATATGTTACTTCTGGTACTCATACGTACTTATTTTTGTTGGATCTACAATCTGAAGTATAAGTTTCTGGGTCACAGGGTATGTGTATGTTTAACTTTAGTTGGCACTGCCAATTCTTTTTCACAAGTTGTACTGGTACCAAATTTATCCCCACATTAGCCCTTCACACAAACTCTAGGTGCTCCATATCTTTGCTAACACTTGATATCTCATTATTGTTTTAATTTGTCTGCCCCTAATCACTAAAGAAATTGAACTCTTTTTAATCCCAGTGCTATTTTGGCAGAATTGACCTTCTGATGCCATTGACATAACTTGGCCTAGAACTACTCTTCATGGTAACTAATTAGTTGATGCTCTTAAAAGACTTCCTTGGAGAGAACAGATCTCTAATCCAAAAAATTACTAAGTGCATTACATAGATATTTTTATTGTGTAACAGCACAGTTAAAAATCAATTTAAAATTCTCTCTCCTTGGAGAGAACAGATTTCCAATCCAAAAAATTACTAAGTGCATTACATAGATATTTTTATTGTATAACAGCACAGCTCTTTAAATATAGCTTTTGAAATTTTTTCTGAAATTCCTTACTCTGGTAAGTAATCAGTGAAGGGGCAGGGTGATTTTATTAGTGTAATTATATATCTCAAGATTGTCAACAACTAAAATGAATTCCATCTATGATACTCAGACATCTTTTTTGTATATACCTAGAATAGCATATACAATGATGTCATCTCCTCATTTTTCAGATCATTAAAATCTATTGCTGCCCCCACTCACCCACAGAAGAAGGGGAGAAACAGATTCAGCTACATAAAGATGACAGATATGTACACAGGAGAGTCTGTATGAAAAGACACATTTAGATTTTTGGCTTCATGCTCAAGTTTGATATTTTCTAATCTGATTAGAAAATTTTACTGATTTTGATCTTTTCATATTCTGATTAGATAGATTAAATATGTGTCTATAAAGATGTTCCTGAAATATGATACATGTAAGTCATAATAAAATTATTTGCAGCTCCAAGTAATATGTTTCAATTTTTAAGGCTCTGTGTATCTCTAAGAGAATTTTTGTTTATATCATGTCACTAGCCTGCTAAGAGATCCCCTTGAGGATTGGGAATTGAGAACTAAAAACAATGCTAAGAGCATGACAAAATTAGGGGCAGTTAATTTTGTCTGTTTACTGTTTTTTTGTTTGTTTTTTTTTACAGTAAAGGAAGCTCAGTATCTATTCTTGTCAGTGTTTTTAGCATTTGTGATGGTTTGTGTTCTCATTAAGCAAGTGTTAATTCCCCTGATACTCCTATTATGGGCAGAGGAAATTCCTTTCCTTGTTGATATTGGGCTTGGAAAGTTAGTAAATGTGACATAAGCAGAAGCCTTGACTATGTCTGTATGGCTTTACATGGCTTTGGAATTCCTGGTATTCATCATGAAAATAAAATTTCCAGGTGGCCACTAATTCAGAGTGTGAAAACTCTGTGTAGCACATTTGATCCCAAACTGGATGCTGGAGCTCATCCCAGGCAACCTGAGCTGCAGCTGACTTGCAGATTCATGTAGGAGAAATAAAAACTTGATATTTTAGTCATTTCAACTTTGGTGTGGTTTGTTATGCAGCATCATTGTGGTAAAAACTGACAGAAACACCTTGTGAGTCTTTTGGCTATTGATGAAAATACTGATATTAGAGTCCCCAAATATAAAATTAATTTAGTAAATTAGACAAAAATACACTAATTCATTCCAAATATATTTACTGAATATTTACCATGTGGTGCTCCTACTGGAGAAAGAAGATAAAGATTACAGACCTGGGGAAACTCGACAAGGTAATTACAATACAATAAGGTCTGGTCTGATGGAGAAATCATAGGATTATTTAGAAGAGAGGTTGACAACTCTAGACTAGTTGTCTAGTCTTGCCAACTCAAGGACGTTTTGTTAGAGATAAAGTATGAGTGGGGCTTAATTATGTTACTGTAGGCAAAGGCACAATTATTCTTAAAAACTCAAAAACATCCTGGGTGAAGGGCTCAAGTACAACTTGAATTTTACCTTAGA
>CAUYON010028746.1:0-13468 GCA_963573935.1 Arctocebus calabarensis | reverse complement strand
CACCTCCACCAAGTAGAGATGGAAGACAAAAATGCAATAAATCAAATCAAAACAAGCAAACCAAAAACTTTACAGGATAAGATTGGGGAAAAAAACAATCACTATGGGTAGAAACACTAGCAAAATTGAAGTCTTATTGTTCAAAAAGGAAACAATGAAAACTTATATTTAAACTAGAAAAATGAAGCAATAAAAAATAGAAAAGTAAAATCTTTAAGGAAAATGTTGAAATGAAAAATAAAACAACAATAATGAAAACAAACAACAACAACAAAAACCCCACAAAACAAAACAAAACCAAGAAACAAAGCAGTATATATATCTTGCTGATATTGTCTGGGCAAGAGGTGGTCTTCAGGGTATGATATGTTAATCGCAATGTTGATACAGCTGAACAAAATGGAGATCAGAGGCCTGTAATGATTTCTCAAACCCAGCAGAGTGGAGAGCTTAAATCCTCCTCAGCCTGTTTAGAAGGCACTTTAAATCGCAAACTTGGGCTAAGCAGAAGCTTTCCCAGGAAAGTGCTATGGCTGGGATCACTCCTTAAGTGGCTATTCCCTTACCCAGTGTGCCGAAACTGGGCTCACCCAATGCCCCGAGGGCTAAGGCTGCAAGGCGTCTCAGTCCCCGCCTTTAAGCTGCTCAGTCACTAGATTACTCGCTCCCACCCGATGGTTGTTCTGCGACCCTGAGGGTGGAGCTTGCAGGGGCAGTTCTCCTACGATGGCTCCACACAGCCCACAACCAAACACTGGTAGCTCTTTCTGGCTCGGTGGCTCAGTCTGGAGCCCCAGACAACAGTCAAATACCTCCGCACTCTTGCCCCAGTTCTCTCAAGGCAGTTCAACTGAGTACCAAGTCCAAAAGAAACCCAAACAGCTCACAGGTAAGGCCTTTCCAGTTTGCAATCTCACTGGTGCTGTAGTCACAGCTGCCGACAGGATTAGACTGAACAAACACACGCAAGGACTTGCCAGATCTCCACTGCTTTTGCCTTCCTCAGGGGGTCCAGAAGTCTCACGCTGTCTCCCTGTGTCCCCAAAGGGATGTTTCTAGGCAGATCTCGTCAGCCACAGATGCCTGAAGTCTTCTCTCCCCAGTCTCACCGAGCCCAGCTGCAAGAAAGCTGTTACTCGGCCACCATCTTGGCTCGTCCTCCTAAAAGAGACTTTTTAAAATAAAACTGCTATGGAAGCTGCTTCACTCAAAACTTTAGTTGATAGCTTTCATTACATTACCTTTTGGGGCAACTTAACTTTAGACATATGCACAAGTTCCAACTTTGTCAGAAACACTTTGGATTAACCATACTTTTGAAACTTGTGATTTTATATTATTATCTCATATCTGGAATTCAGAGATAAAAACTATTAAAACCTTTGTGTGTCTATATGTATACATGTTTAAATATATTTGTATGTGTATACATGTATCATGTGATATGTTTTCTCTACATAGTATAAAAATTAAGTTATTAAAAACACACTAATGAATTAAGTAAATAAATCTTAGTATTATTCAAGTTCATCTAAATTTAGTAACTATTTGGTAAATGTGCTAAGTTACTAAAAGAAAAATATATTGGTACGATAAAAATAAAAATGTCCTCAATTGTCAGCATATATTTTTGTTTGGTTCTAGTAGTCATTTTATGCTTTTAACGTGTCGGGATTTAATAAAAAGGTTATAAAACTATAAATCAGCCAAAAATAGTAATCTGTGTATAGGCCTTTTTGTTAAGTAAGAGTAATATTATTTATTGATTTAATAAAAACAGCTGAGTCTTCTTTTGTTAATAGTAAAAATACCCATGTGTTTAAGTCTCTTACTTGAGTATCAATATTTTTAGGCTATAAAAATAGTTAAGAGAAAAATAAAATAACCAAGTTATAAGTAACTGCTACAATATATTAATTAAGTAAATATAAATGAAATAAATGCTTGTGAGCAAAAATTAGAGATTTCTTCCGAGGTTTTGAGTAAGGATTGTGCCAATAATAGGAGTTAAAAGTTTCCAGTCGATATATATGATTGTGTATATAAGAAATGCAAAAAGCAAGATGTGATTTTTTTTTGTTTGCAATTTCTTTCATTAAATCATAGCTGTGTACATTAGTGCAATCATGGGGTACAATGTGCTGGCTTCATATACAGTCCGAAATATTTTCATTCAACTGCTCGACATAACCTTCATGGGATTTTCTCGTATATTGTATGAAAACATTTGTATTCTGCATTTAGTAGGTTTCACCTGTACCCTTCTGAGATGTACCATAAGTGTGATCCCACCATTTACCCTCTCTCCACCCTCTCTCCTCCTCCCCTTCCCTCCCTTGTCCCTTTCCCCATATTTTTGTGCTATAGTTGGGTTATAGCCTTCATATGAAAGCTATAAATCTGCTTCATAGCAGGGCTGAATACATTGGATACTTTTTCTTCCAAATATCACATTATTATAACAAAGATATCTGTATCAGAATGTTTATTACAACCCAATTCATAATTGCTAAGTCATGGAAGAAGCCCAAGATGTGACTTTTTAAAAAAAAATTAAGTTACAAAAGAGACATGAAATGTGTTCTTATTGAAAAAAAGAATAATTTGGTCTAACTCAAAAGTTACCTAAAGTTTATTGAAACAAGACAATGAGTAACCAGTAAGTGAGAGAGCTATAAATAAAAGTTATGGGTAGGAGGTCCAGCCAGTAAGTTTGTAACATGCCACCACACATTTCCATTGGCAGCACTGTACAAAGAATTTGGTAAAGTTCCTGTCAATATGTGTCCATGTCAGTACGGGACTCTTTCTTGTTGAGGAGCATTCATTTTAGTAGTGTGTTTTGTGCGCCATCATCAGAACCTCAGAGATTGAATGGGAGCAATGAACAAACATTAAATTTCTTCTTAAATGTGGTAACAGTGGAACATTAAGGAACATGTTAGTCCAAGTTTATAGCCATAATACCACAAAGAAAATAGCAGTGAAAGATGGATTAAACACTTTTCTGAGGGAAGAGAAAGCGTCACTGACAGAGAGAGGGGAGGGTGGCCAATAGCGAGCAGAATTGGTAAAAATATTACAGAAAAGTTCTCAAATTGTGTGTCAAACTTGCCAACTGACTGTAGGAAGCATAGCAGAAAGTAAACAAGATAGAGAAACAGGAAAATTTTAACTTGAAATCTAGACATGAGAAATGTGCATTGTGTGTAGGGAGTTTTAGTCCATGTACAAATAACCACATGGGAACACCCTCCCTACAAGCTTGATCTGGCCCCCAGTGACCTTTTCTCTTTACTTGAACATAAAGAAAATATTGAAAGAAAGATGTTTTGATGACATTCAGGACATCAAGGGTAATGTGATGACAGCTCTGATGGCCATTCCAGAAAAAGAATCCCAAAATTGCTTTGAAAGGTAAAGTAGGCACTAGAATCAGTGTATAGCTTCCTAAAGAGAGGACTTCAAAGGTGACCATGGTGTCACAATGAGGTATGTAGCACTTTTTCTAGGATATGTTTGTGAACTTAATCGACAGACCCTGTATAAAGATATATTTTTAAAGAAAAGCATTAGGAGAAGAATAATTTACAAAGAAAGAAGCTCATATTGTATTTTTTGTCCAAAAATAAAATGACTCTATTTAAGAAAATAAAAAATTATGACAGAACAACAAATCTAAGCATAAAATATATTGTCTGTATAAATTAGGATAAGGTTTACGAAACAGATTTATAAAATAATTTAATGTATGATCAAGTTTACTCTAATTTAAAATGTTTGGTTAAGACAACAAGATTTTCTTAAGTTTTTAATTTATTTCTAATAAAATTGCAAAATATTTTATTTCTAATTCTATAATCTGCTTCTACAGAATCTTTTCTTATTTATATCTCCCAAATTTAAATTTTACCACGGTTGCTACTTTTAGCTTTTCCTCCCTTCGAAAAGGCCAAGATGACAACTCTTCTTCACTCTTTTCCACTGGCTCTTGTAACTTTCCCTGCTCTGGTTCCAAGTAAGTTGTCATGGCCCGATACTGAAATATTCTGATTTAAAGATTTAGAAAAGCAACGTTTTCCTGTAATAAAACTTAAATTCTACCCTGGGATTTTTTTTTTCTTTTTTTATCTCAAAATACTAAAGGATATAAATATTTTTGTTACATGGCTGGCATCTGGGCTATAAATATGTCCATCACTCAAATAATGTTCATTGCTCCGTTAGGGAGGTTTCTGCCCTTTCTCTTTCCTCTTCCCCCTACTGGATTTCCAAATAATGTTCATTGCTCCGTTAGGGAGGTTTCTGCCCTTTCTCTTTCCTCTTCCCCCTGCTGGATTTCCAATGACCTTTACTTCTGTCTGTGCATTTCTGTGCCCATTGGTTAGTTCCAATTTATTAAAGAACATATGTGGCATATTTTTTCCATTCTTGAGATACTCAGCTCTCTTGATACATCTAAATTTTTGAATCGGGTCAGAGAACTTCTCATGCTGTTGCTGTGAGCTGTTTACTCCCCTCCTCCAAGTACCAGCTTTTCTTATCCACATTCCTCATACTCACGTCCTTGGGTGTTCTTTCTGTGCCTCGTTAGTTCAAGTCCCTTTTCATGAGGTTTGACTTCCAAGTTGTCTAAATAGTTTCCCATACGAAAAAAAAAAAATTAGAGACGTTTTTTCTTTACCTTTTGGTAACTGCTCTAGAAAATGGAGATTTTTGTGTTTTATCAAGATGACTCCAACATTATCCACATTAGATGTTTGATTTCTTAGAAGAAACTCAACTTAGAAAAGGTGAAGTTTTTCCTCCATATAGCTTTCTGTATTTCCTTTGAAGTCTTCTGATTATTACTCTTGGTTAATTGAATTGCTATTATTTAATAGGAAGCTATAATTCTGTTTTGCAAGCAGTTTAAAGTCTTTGACAAACTACTCAAATCAAATCAAAACTAGACCAAATCCTGTTAACTTTTGTGTTGTTAACTTGCAGGGTTCCTGACTTGTGGGTCTCTATTACCAAACTCAGGTTAACAGACCTAGCGAACAAATAATCAAAATAAACTACATTCCATAAAACAGAAGAGTCTCTCTTTATTTGGAGACATTAAGCCTCATTTTATAAATTCGCCTCTGTCTAAATTAATATGAATTTATTACTAGATCATTTAAATGTTTACCTGTAAGCTCCTCTTCCTGTCATTATCAAAGGTAGACATGATATATAAGACTTTTGTTTAAAACATGGTGATTTTTTTTTAAAGAGACCACAAAAGCATTCTGACACAAAAGTCATTAAACCCTATGTTCAAATGGGTATGTTTTACATAGCATAATTCCTACGAGTCTGCAACTAAAACTAAGATTCTCCGTGGTTATAGATAGTTAATTTTATAAATTTGCCTTTAGTGTTTTGGTTTTTGCTCCTCTTTTATCTAAATGGTTTTTAAAAATCAATACTTACTAAAGTTCTCATTTCACAAAATATGACATTCAGAAATGGGCAACAGAGTAAATCATAGGCTAGAGATTTTACCTGCCATATAATGCAACAGGGACAGGTCTAATAAAAGAAAAGTGATTCCTTTAAAACACATCTGGTTCGGCACCCATAACTCAGTGGGCAGGGCACTGGCCACATATACTGAGGCTGGCAGGTTCGAGCCCAGTCCGGGCCTGCTAAACAACAATGGTAACTGCAACCAAAAAAAATAGCAGGGCACTGTGGTGGGCACCTGTAGTTCCAGTTACTTCGGAGGCTGAGGCAAGAGAATCATTTAAGCCCAAGAGTTTGAGGTTGCTGTGAGCTGTAAGGCCATGGCACTCTACCAAGGGTGACATAGTAACACCCTGTCTCAAAAAAAAAAAAAAAAAAAAAAGAACCTCTCATCTAAGCACTATGTACACTGTCCAAAGACAACTTCTTAAGGCCCTAGAGTAAAAATCTCTCAGGAGGCTGTACAGATTCTGAGTATGTCACCCACCGCTGTGCATGGCATCACTCCTTATGAGCTGTTGGCAAGGCCTATAAAACAGTGTCCCTAAAGCAGATGGCCAAACCTTGCTCCTGAGAACACCAGCAGATATGGTAGGCAGTGATGGCCACATAGGCATAAAATTGAGCTAAAAGGCAGCTCCACAACCTCTCAGCTTTACAGTGCCAGAAGTTGCCATGAAGGTGGCTGAGTGTGAGGTGACCTCATTTGTGCTCTTTGGTGAAACTCCAGAAGCCTGTGAAACCATCAGACCAAGACACCAGTACCAGCTGGAGCCATTATACTGTGAGTGTCATAGGAAAAGCTAGAAATGTATCAGTTGGTTGTTTTCCCTCCTCCTGGGATGGACAACAGGTGTGGTAATGTAGGCCAAGCTTGAAACCTATAACAGCCTCCCAAATAGAGCCTATGGGAGAAAATTTGTCAGTAATAATAATACGAAGTATAGATTTGCCCTTGAGAGTTCCTTCTAAACACCTGTGCCGATTCCCATGTACAGTTATTCCTGCTACCCATGACTAATGACAATGCTCTTCTAAACTGGTCCATGACAAAGCAGTGATCCACAGCCAGCTCAACAGTTGGGTTTCCAAACATCCACCTTTGTCCAGTGGAAGTGGGATGCCATGGAACATGCTTCTCTTAAGATCACAGAAATTGGAGCAACTAAATTAAGCTCTCTGGAGAGTGACAACCGTACCCACACAGTGACATCAACTCCACCATTTGTCATTGACAGATATTACATCTTAGAATACCTCCTACCTGCAAACTGTCAGTAAAACTCAAAGACTTGTCTTTACCTTCGTGAGACAATGCAAAAACATTAAACACAGCCAACACACATCAGTGTGGGGTAGATAACACGGGTAATGGCTGGACATGAAACGTTATACTCAAAGGCCCTCCTAAGCATAACGTGACATGATCATACGGCAAATGTCCACACTCTCCAAGCTGATGGATTGGCTACCCTCTTTTGCATGTACTCACACTGTCATAATATGAACATCCAATTAGACAGGAAAACAAAGGACTTCCTAAGAGCTAAAAATTATATTATACCTTTGGGGACTGACTGGCAGTGCAACACAAAGCTGTGGCCATAGGTCCCTCCCCCACAGCTGAACTGGAAAATACACCAGGATGCGACCTTTCCTGGTAGGCATTATACATAAAACTTTGCCCACAATACCCAATAGTGTAAACCCTTGAGGTCTCCTTTCTCCAGGTCTTTGGCTTGGTGGGAATACCCCCTAAGTATTCCAGCCCCTGGGGCAGGAAAATTAAATGGTCTCATCCAAGTTACTGCTCTGGTTCAATTCCAGATAAAGCACTGAACCACACAAAATGTTGTGTACCTGTTAAGCCATGAAACTATCCAAATGAGAGAAAAGTGTTTTTTATAAAATAGAATGATGCTAAATATACTCACTCCAAGGCAGAGAAGGACCTGTGTTTTAATAACCCGTCTCACACATATTCCGGATAAAACAGATAAGATCACTGTTGCTTCAAATTATTTAAATGCCCTAATCAACAGCATAGAAAAAGTAAGAGTCTTTAATTCCTTTTCTGAATGACTGCTTTCTTTGCCTACACATGGGAGCTATGTTTTATTATTTGTCATAATGAATATAATTAATACTTACTTTTGTTGTTGCTGCTATATTACAAATGAGATATATATATACAAGTTATAGCCATGAGAGATAAGTCAATCTAAACATCACATATATAATATCCTCATTTCTTACTCAAGAAATATTGCAGAAGAATGAGCAGAAAAATTGTAGGTGTTAGGGAACAAGGTGTATTGAGGGGGAAATGCAAGTCCCCCCCACACAGT
This sequence comes from Arctocebus calabarensis, assembly GCA_963573935.1. NCBI lineage: Eukaryota > Metazoa > Chordata > Mammalia > Primates > Lorisidae > Arctocebus > Arctocebus calabarensis. The sequence goes on along the minus strand of CAUYON010028746.1, from coordinate 5,627 downwards.
AGAAACGTGTTTGCCTGGGGTGCTCTACAGAATTATTAAAAAGAACAAGCAGGTACTGCGGTAACTACTGGGCCTGGAGAAAGTGCCCAGCACTTTCTTGGGTGTATCAGCACTTTATTGCCTTGAAGTCCACTGCTCATACAGGCCCTGACTGTGTTAGAGCTACTTTGGTTGTCCTAGAGTGCCCCTCAGCGTTTTGTCCTACTAAAATCCCAACCTATCCAAAACGGCCATCAGTCTTATCCTTGCTGGGATGGGAGCCACTGTTGGGATGGATGCCCTCTAGGAAGATTTTATTCATCATAAAGTCACCATAAGAAACTCGTCTGCCCATCTGGAAGCTCTGACCCAGATTACTGGAGATGCTTTGAACTAATCTTAAAACTTCTCTGTATTCTTTAGCCAGCATAGTAACAGATAACCAAATAGCTTTAGATAATATATTGGATGAACAAAAGGGTATTTTGTGTAGTAGTTAATGAAACTTGTACCTATGCCAATGGACAGATAGAAGAAGATGAAACAGTACATAAGCAGGCTAAATGGCCACACAGTTTCAACAAAGGTGCCACTTCAATGGGAACTATTTGGGACTCAATAAAAGAGTTTTTACCACCCATTATCTGGTTTTTGCTCCTAGTAGAGTCTTTAAGGATATTATCATTACTATAAATCTTGGACTCTTACTTTTTTTAACCTCATTGTAAAGTTTGCATCTTCTAGATACAACAATTCTATGTGTGGATGATGCTGGTACATGGCTTAGAACACATTCAGTGAATCCAAAGCCTGGAAATCCCCTGCCCTTATGCCCTTTAGACCAGGCATCCAGAGATATTTGCTTCTCCCAGAGTAGGCAAGGTCAACACCCATAAGTCAGTCTAAAGAGGCTGTGGCACACAGACCGTCACCCTTTGCCTACATTATGGACTTCAGTTTCCATTCTAGGGCTAATATCTGATTATGAGATCTGGGACATGTGAAGTTTCAAAGTGTGCATGGGATGTTTATTGCTCAGAAATATTAAGAGAACAAAGGGTAGTGAGTATATATATATACACACACACATGGGCGAAGAAGACAGAAGAAGAGGGACAGAGAAAGTGAGAAATAGGGTCTAGTTTGAATGAGCTCGTGTGCAAAAAAAAATTGAAATAATTTGAGCATTAAGATGAATAATGTGTTTAACTGAAACATACAACTTTTTTTTTTAAGCTTAAAAACTACCAACATTTATTAGTTCACATGAGTTTTTTTTTTATTATTATTATTGGGGTTTCATTAAGGGTACAAGAAACCAGGTTACACTGATTGCATTTGTTAGATAAAGTCCCTCTTATAATTGTGTTTTGCCCCCGAACGATGTAGCACATACCAAGACCCCGCCCCCTTGCTCCTTCCCATACAAATGACTTTTTAAAATGTTATGACTCCATATTGATATCCTAAAAAAGGAAGGAGAAAAGATCTGATACCAGTTGTAATGATTATTATACCAGCTCCTATTCTGAAAGTAGGTTATTAAAAGAAACAATTTAAGCTCTAATTCTCATCCCCCGTTGATGAGGATAGCTTTTCTTATGGAAGAAGGCCAGCTAATTAATACACGAAGAATAGCAGAATTGTTTAAATGACCATTTTGCAGTCCCTGATAAATTAATTTATTTAGGACAGGATTATCAATAGAAAACAACAGATATTCACCTTGTGCTAAATAACACCCTTTGTTATCCTGATCATAGATGAAATGTGTATTTTAACATGGAAAGATGGGTTGACCACCAGCTTACCAAATAATAGCACAGCAACTCTCAAAGTTGATCTGCTTGAATTTAACGTTCCCTGACGGCGTGTCATCTGTGAAGAGTCCACACCAGATAAAGTGTCATCTGAATCTAACTAATTCTTTTAACCTAACTTTTATTTTCTTGGAAATGCAAGAAATGGAGAAATCTGCCTAACACCTCAAGACACAATTAGACAAATCCAGACTGTGTGACTTTCCACAAGACAACAACACTTGCCTCTTAAAATAATAATGCCATGAGGAAAATGCAAGAGGGCTATCTGTTTCTAGATTAAAGGAGGCTAAAACATATCTAGTATATAATGTGTGAACATGAAAAAATGATAAGGACAACTATGAAAGTTTGAATATGGCCTAGGTGCTGTTTTAGAGAAATGTAATGAATGCCTTTACTTAAATGACATTAGGATTATTTAGAAAAAAAAATCACTATTTTAGTACATGAAAGCTGGATTGTTTCATATACATGTAGAAACTGTGGCAATATGCTAAAAAATAGTGAATCTAGTTGATGTACATTTGAGAGCTCATTGAACTAATCACTCAGCTTGTTTGTATTTTTGAAATTTAAAATGTAGCTATATTTTATTCAAATGTTGAAAATAAAACACATCTGTGTCTAGCTTCTTCCAGTTTCCAGTCTTCACATTGCTGTCAGAATTATCTTACTAAAATGCAGATACAATCAAGCTACTTATATGTCTAGACTTAACTTAAATAGCCTTTTGAGACACTTTAACTCCCTACAATTAATCCATTGTGGACTGTGTCTATGTGTGTGAGATCCCATTATTGTTTTATCTTAACAGTTACACAATTCATATTCCATTTCAGTCTAGTTTTATGCTTTTTTGAATCTTTCCTTTTTGACTCTAATGTCTCTTGATATGCAAATAACTACGAAGATTTAGTCTTTCTAAAGTTTAATATTTAAGACCCATAATATTCCAGGTTATTGAAAATTAGAATATTTTTAAAAATACCAGATAATACAATATAATGGGTTTGTATTCAGTTGGTTAAATGAACATCTTATATGTTAAAAATAATATACATAAAAATATGCCCATCTAAAATATTTTCTTAAACATTTTAGCATATTATTATTTGATCATTGAATCAAATAAAAATAAGCAAAAATAATTATAATTAACTACTGTAACAAATATTAAACACTTATTTATGGAGGGTACCAAAAAAGTATACACATTTTAGGGAAGAATAAAACTGTATTAAATGTGATACTCAAGTCACATTTGGCTTCTGTAATTATAAGAGGTACAAGATAACAGATGCTATCAGTATATGCTATTATAATTGTAATATAGTATTTTCTTTCTTAAAATGTGTATACATTTTTTAACCATCCGTATGTTAAAAATTTTCCTAAAGGTTAAATAAAACATTGCTTTAAAAATGAGAAATATCTCCCTCTGATTTACTATCGAACATGAAATGCAACCTAATATATACAAGTTTGAGAAAAAGGCATAAAGATGGGCATGCTGAGAATTTTAAGGTTTTTTATTTTAAGGTATTTTTAATAGTATAGAAAGTAAGCTAAACCATAAATATCTTGAAACTATTTGGCAGTGATTTTCATTCTAAGTTGTTGTAAAAATAATAACACATTAGAGATCTGAGATTGTGTCATATCCTTCAGTAATAGAAACAATTCTGACCATCGAGGCCACTCCAACTTGCTGCTCCATGGGGGTCATTGATTCTGTGCCTGCTGGTGTCCCGTGCTGTTACTCCTACTGTCATTTTAATACTATCCTCTGTCGAGAGAAAAGTTAGGTAATGAGAGGTTTTTAATTTAATTAGCTTTCGTCACTCTTGTAGTTTGGATGACACATCAATCCCCTTAATATACAAAAATGAAATAAAAAACAAACGCTCCCTCATTTAGTTTATTGATTTCTTGTGTGTTTTTGCTGTATCCATTTTATTTTATTTTCTTATATTTTCTTGTCATGCTTGGATTGAAGCCTAAGCTTTCAGCCACAGTTGCTAAGATAGAAAAGTTTTAAAAAGTGAAATAAAATACACTCCTCTAGCTGACCTTGCTGGCCTTAGCTTAGAATTAGATGACTTATTCACTCTTGTATACCCAGGGCAGAGCTGCTGCCATCATGAAAAGCTGCTACATCCATATGTATTAGACGAGGCCTAAAGCACTGGCCGCCAGGTAGAGCTTTTCTGGCAGATAGAACCTTCTTACTGCTTATATCTTAACTCAGGAGACAAACAAAAGGCTTAAGAAGTCTTCTGTTTGTTCTGAGGTCTTAGTTTATTCTGCCAAGTAGAACTACAAAAGGCTTTATATTTTTATACCTGTTTTGATGATGAGTCCACATAGAAAATAATTTATGTAGCTTCCTTCCTGATAGGCTCCGTCTTTCTCAAAATAAATATACTTTCAAAAAATAGATGCAATTAAATTAAACACTCCAACATGCTCCCAGATTCTTATCTCTCCTTTGTAATCTATAGCTGTCAGAAACCCAGGATTGTGCCACGTAAATATTACTTTTTTTAATTGGGAATGAAACAGATACGAATGCAGTCAGGCATTTTCTCCTTTCAAATTGCATTATTCTGTTACGGAGGGAGAGCAGTATGTCTATTCTGAAACATCCTCATGGTATCAGTCTCAATGACCTTTTCTATAATCTTTTATATTTTGCAAAGTATACAATAGATTATGCTTTCTGTTTTTACAATAATTTTATATTTGCTAAGACTAAGGTTGAGAGACCTCTTGGATATCATAATTTCCAATTGATAGATCACTCTTTCATATTCCAGAAAATATTTTATAGAGAGGAAATGCATCATAGTGGCTAGCACTTATATTTTGAAGTTTTGAAGTCAGTCTGTCTGGATTTATTTTTGTTTCCGATTTCTACCAATTCTGTCACCTGGAGGCTGTGTAGCTTTTGACAGTTCACTTAGACCCTCTGAGCCTCAGGTTTCCAACGTGCTACTTGGGGGACAAATGAGACAAATGAAAAGTACTCAGCACAGCTGAGAGGATCAATCAAGTGAAAAGTAACTGTGTGGGGGTCAGTGACGCTTGGCTTTGTTAATTTGACATGTTTTAATGTAATTTTCTTTTCTCCTGGTGTGGTTATTTTCCACACTGTCTCTGGCTGTAAGGGTCACATTGCAGTAGCTACTGGCCAGATCCAGACGCCGCCCACATCCTTCAAGGCAGGCCTGGCACGGCGGTCTGTGGTGGAAAGAGAGAAGGAAAGGCATGTGTCCACCGACCCATGTGGTTCAGGGAGACGACGAGTGGTGACCCGGCATGTGCCAAATATGTTAGTACATGTTGTGGTCCTTTAGTTTAAATCCCCGTATTCCCAGAACAAAAAGAAAAAGTTGAAAATAAAAAGTAGGTCCTTCTTGAAGTTGTATATATGTCTTATGTTTTCCTAACTAATCTTGTAGACACATGTCTTTCTCTCTTCCGTTGCACATGTCAAAGGATTTATAAAAATACAGAGAAGAATGTCAAGTTATCCCTAAGCAGTACATTTAAATTCTGCCAAAAATAGGACTAGTTATTACTAATGCATATACCTGATGATTGGGTAGGAGAAAAAAAATCTACCTTTCTTTCAGTCTTTAGCATTTTACTTACATCATGTAAGCCGAGGTAAGAGTATCTGGAGGACACCAGGTTTCTGTACCTGTATCCTGAAGGGCCTCCTACATTCCATCCTCTGCCCATTCTCAAGTAAATGTGTATTTTTCTTTAGTTTACTTTTGCCCTCTTCATGGCAGCACTTCACTCCAGAACCAGATTCCTATG
>CAUYON010028741.1:0-10514 GCA_963573935.1 Arctocebus calabarensis | reverse complement strand
GCCTCCACCTCCCACGTAGTTGGGACTACAGGCGTCTGCCACAACGCCTGGCCATTTTTTGGTTGCAGCTGTCCTTGTCGTTTGGCCGGCCCAGGCTGGATTCGAACCCGCCAGCTCAGGTGTACGTGGCTGGCGCCTTAGCCCATTGAGCCACAGGCGCCGAGCCAGATATTATTATTATTTATTTTATTTTTTTTTGAGACAGAGCCTCAAGCTGTCACCCTGGGTAGAGTGCCGTGGCATCTCAGTTCAGAGCAACCCTTAATTCCTGGGCTCATGAGAGTCTCCTGCCTCTGCCTCCCAAGTCGCTGGGACTACAGGCACCCACCACAACGCCAGGACATTTTTTGGTTACAGCCGTCATTGTTGTTTGTCGGGCCCAGGCTGGATTCAAACCCGCCAGCTCTGGTGTACGTGACTGGCACCTTAGCCCGTTGAGTCACAGGCCCCAAGCCCCAGATATTACTTTTGGTTACAGCTGTTGTTGTTTGGCGTGCCCAGGCTGGATTTGAACCCACCAGCTCAGGTGTATGTGGCTGGCACCTTAGCCACTTGAGCCACAGGTGCCAAGGCAGGGAACATATCTTTAAAAATTCATTTTAGCTGGGAGACCAAGGTGGGTGGCTTGCCCTGAGCTCACGTGTTTCAGACTAGCCTGAGTAAGAGTGACACCCTGTTTCTAAAAATAACCAGACATTGTGGTTAGGCACCTCTAGTCCCAGCTACCCAGCTACTTGGGAGGCTGAGGCAAGAGAATTGCTTGAGCCCAGGAGTCTGACGTTGCTGAGAGATGTAAAGCCATGACACTCTACCAAAGATGATAGAGTAAGGCTCTGTCAAATTAAAAAAAAAAAAGATGGGCGGTGCCTGTGGCTCAAGGAGTATACCCATATCCTGGAGGTGGTGGATCAGACCTGGCCCTAGCCAAAAACTGCAAAAAAAAGCATTTTAGTTGGGTGGGGTGGCTCATGCCTGTAATCCTAGCAGTCTGGGAGGCTGAGGCAGGTGGATGGCTTCTTGAGCTCAGGAGTTCAGAGACTAGACTGAACAAGAGCAAGATTCTATGTCTAAAAATAGCCAGGCCTTGTGGCAGTTGCCTGTAGTCCCAGCTACTTGGGAGGCTAAGGCAAGAGAATCACTTGAGCCAAGAGTTTGAGGTTGCTGTGAGCTGTGACAGCACAGCACTCTACCCAGGGCAACAGAGCAAGATTCTGTTAAAAAAAAAAAAAAGTACATTTTAAATAATGAATTTATTGCTCTACCGGTCAGATTATGCTGTTGACCACTCTGAATCTCAGTAGTCAAAAAAGCAATCTGGTTTCTGGGACTCACACTTGTGCCCACAGTGGTCAGCTGCTTCTCCGTTTGGAGCCTTCACAGCTTCCAGGAGTTCCCAAGTAGAGGCAAAGCTGGCAAGTGGCTTAACCACCTCAGGCATGAAACCCTGGCCCAGGTCAGGCAGAGCCCAGTGGTGTGGCTGGGAAGAGGGGTGTGGGAACCGGTTGGCATGGCTACAACTGCATTCAGAGAAATCACTTTTTTTTTGGCCCGTGCTGGGTTTGAACCTGCCACCTCCGGCATATGGGGCCGGCCCCCTACTCCTTTGAGCTACAGGTGCCGCCACTGAAATCACTTTTAAGACAGAGTTGCACTGTGTCACCTTCAGGGTCCCTGAGGGCGTCACAGCTCACAGTAAACTCCAACTCATGGGCTTAAGCGATTCTCTTGCCTTAGCCTCCCAAGAAGCTGGGACTACAGTCTCCCACCACAGCACCAGGTTATTTTCTGTTGCAGTTGCCATTATTGTTTTAGCAGGCCCTGGCCGGGTTCAAACCTGCAGCCTCCGTGTATGTGTCTGGCTTCCTAACCACTGTACTATGGGCACTGAGCCTTGTTTTTTTTTTAGTTTTGGAGACAAGAGTCCTATTGCCTCAGTCTCCCTGAGTGCTGGGATTACAGGCATAAACCACTGCGCCCAGCCACAAAGAATCCCCCTTAATCCCCCACCAGGTGAATATATGTATTGTATTTGTCTGCTTCCAGTATTTTCCTTTGCGTCTTAGTGTACTTTTGTGCATCATTTTAACTCCTGATATTGCTACACGGACACCCACGTGCCAGGCACTCGTGAAGCGTCCCGGAGTGGGTGTCCCCTCCTCGAGACTGAGACAACAAAGAGAAATCAGCATCCCTTTCTGCGGTAGGCCCGCGAAGCCGCGAGCAGTCGAGGGGTCACCGAGGGCCAAAGCCCAGTTAAGACGCCACTGAGGTCGAGAGAGGCTTTGGCTCCCGTCCAGTTAAGACGCCACTGGGATCGGGAGAGGCGCTGTGCTCGGCAGGCTGCAGGGAGGTCTCTCAGCTCCTAGCTGGAGGGGCGGCCGCTTGGACCAGGGGTGCTGCGAGACGCGCGGACAGGGTTGCTAACACGTGTGCGGTGAATGCTGGACAGCCAAGGCCACGTGTCAGCGTAGGGACGACCGGGTGACCACAAGGCCGCGAACAGGTGAGGCCGGAGACGATCATCTGGGTGCCCAGGGACTGCGTTGCGGCAGGCGGAGCCTGCTCCTTCTCTGCTTCTGGCCGCCGGCGGCGAACCGGAGCCCAGCCTTGCCGAGCCCCGCCAGTCCCCCCGCAGCTCCATGCTGCTGAGTCGCCGGCCGGAAGCCTGGGGGCGTGACGAACACCGCCCCACCCTCAGGCCGCAGGCCAATGGGCGCGCGCGGCTCATGAATAGTGAGTACGCCGGCGCCCCGCCCGTCTCCCGTAGCACCGCCCGCCCGCGCAGACCCCAAGCGCGGCCGCGGACGAAGATGGCGACCGCCATGTACTTGGAGCACTATCTCGACAGTAAGCGCCCTGCGGCCCCGCGCCTGCCGCCCGCGCGCGGCCCTCCTCGCCGCAGCCCGACGCGCTCTAGGCACCGCGCGCGAAACCCCGGGGCTTGGGAGGGCGGCGGGCGCGGCTAGGGTCGCGCGGGCGCGCAGCTGGGCGGGGCTGGGACGCCAGGGAGCGCGGGCGCGGGGGGGTGGGCTCGGGGTCCTGCGGCCTCGGCCGCGCCAATTCCAGGTGCGTCACGACGGGGCGGGGTCGGGCGGGCGCGGGGCGGGACGGTCGGATACGGCCCCACCCCCAGCGCAGCTTCCTCCCCGCCCCGCTCCGGGCCGCGCAGGTGGTGGAGTCCGCACCTGCGGGGGCGGGGCTTGGGCCCTGTGCCTCTGTACTTGGTACGCGGGAACCGCCCTCTGCGCAGCCCTGTGACTGGACTGGGGAGGCGGGGCTGCTAAGGCTCAGCTCTTCTCCTCGGGGTGCTCCCGCTTTAGAGGGGTTCTGTGTGGCAGCACCCCACTTGGGCTCCCATCGCCCTGTTGATAGGTAGCAGCAGCTTGGGTCCTCCTGAGAATTGAGAGGATTGGTTATCACCTGGCCCACAGCGGCTTGAGTAGCTTCCTCGAGGTCACCGGCTTGTAGAGTGGCGGAGCCCACATGTTGTGGGAGTGCCAGGGGGTTGTCAGGGTCTCATTGGTTGTGTTTGGGCTGGGAAGTTCTGGAGTGCTCTTGAGGGACCTCTTCACTGGGGATGCCATGGTCGCTCCAGCCTTGCAGCGCCAACCTGCCAAGGTGGCAGAGACTGGTGAGTGAGCCAGGTCCTCACAGCTGCCCCCCCCCCCCCACCGCACGTGGTGGGCCTGTGGGGATCCAGTTCTGCCTATTTACTCTGCTCTCTTGGTAGGACCTGAGTGTGTGGGGATTCACTGGTGGGAGAACTGAAATGGGAAGCACACCAGAGGGATGCCCTTTGCTGTCCCTAGGGCCTGTGGCAGACCTCCCAGGGAGGGTTAGTGGGGTCCCTTCTCTTGTGTCTCTGAGCAATTACTGTGTCCAGGCCTTGGGTTGTGCATCCAGGAAGGCAGACATGAGCCCTGTCTTCTTGCACCTCACTGACTGGCAGGTGGGACACATGGGTTTTTAAGAAGTTCACAGAAGGCTCAGAGCCTGTGGCTCAACCGGCTAAGGCACCAGCCACGTACACCTGAGCTGGCGGGTTCAAATCCAGCCCGGGCCCGTCAAACAACAATGACGGCTGCAACCAAAACAAAAATGGCCAGGTGTTGTGGCAGGTGTCTGTAGTCCCAGCTACGTGGGAGGCGGAGGCAAGAGACTCTCTTGAGCCCAGGAATTGCAGGTTGCTGTGATGCCATAGCACTCTATCCAGAGTGACAGCTTGAGGCTCTGTCTCAAAAAAAAAAAAGTGGGTGGTGCCTGTGGGCAAGTGAGTAGGGTGCTGGCCCCATATGCTGGAGGTGGAAGGTTCAAACCCAGCCCTGGCCAAAAGAAAAGAAAAAAAAAAAAGTAAAAAGAGATCCTAATCCTTTTGTTCCCTAAATGCTAACTGAAACAGAGGGCAGAGTAGACTTGTCCACTAAAACTGTGGAGGTGGGTTCTCACCCTCCTATCAAGAGGTACTCAACTTCTGTATCTGTGCTTTAGGTATCGAGAATCTTCCATGTGAACTTCAGAGGAACTTCCAGCTGATGCGGGAGCTGGACCAGAGGACAGAAGGTAAGTGCAGGCCTCTCAGTGTAGTCATAACTCTGACAGCTGCCCCAACAGCTCCCAAGGCTGGGGACAGAGCAGCAGGAGGGTGTGGGGTGATGGAAAGCTCTGGGGACCCAGGGTAGTAGGGCTGTGGCCTGGCCCTGAGCCGTGGGCATCATATAGCCAGTGTCTTGGAGAGATTTCTGGAACTTTTATTTTGAGATGGAGTCTCACTATTGCCCTTGGTAGAGTGCCACGGTGTCACAGCTCACAGCAACCTCAAACTCTTAGTGATTTGCTTGCCTCAGCTTCCCAAGTAGCTGGGACTCCAGGCGTCTGCCACAATACAGGCTGGTTTTTTTGTAGTAGTAATTGTCATTGTTTACCAGGCCCAGGCCGGGGCTCCAACCCACCACCCTCAGTGTATGTGACTGGCACCCTAACCGCTGAGCTACAGGTGCTGAGCCAAGACAGTATGGGTATTTTTTTTTTTTTTTTTTGAGACACAGTCTCATTATGTTGCTCTTGATAGAGTGCTGTAGTATCACAGTTCATAGCATTCTCAAACTCTTGGGCTTAAGTCAGTAGTTCTCAATCTTCCTAGTGCCACAGTGTATTTTCATTGTTACAAAGGGGTTACAACCTGCAGTGATTAAGTGATTCTCTTTCCTCAGCCTCCCAAGTACCTAGGACTATAGGTGCCCATCACAACGCCTGGCTATTTTGGTGTTGTAGTTGTTATTATTGTTTGGCAGGCCCAGGTTGGGTTTGAACCTGCCACCTCTGGTGTATGTGGCCGGTGCCTTGCCCACTGAGCATTGAGCACCACTCAAGTGTTGGTACTTTTTTTTTTTGTAGAGACAGAGTCTCACTTTATAGCCCTCAGTAGAGTGCTGTGGCACCACACAGCTCACAACTTCCAACTCCTGGGCTTAGGTGATTCTCTTGCCTCAGCCTCCTGAGTAGCTGGGACTACAGGCAAGGTGTTGGTACTTTTAAAATCAAATTTAGTTTCTTGGATTTTTTTTTTTCTTTTTGTAGAGACAGAGTCTCACTTTATTGCCCTCAGTAGAGTGCCGTGGCATCAGACAGCTCACAGCAACCTCCAACTCCTGGGCTTAGGCAAATCTCTTGCCTCAGCCTCCCGAGTAGCTGGGACTACAGGCGCCAACCAGAATTCTCGGCTATTTTTCTGTTTTGCAGTTCGGCCGAGGCTGGGTTTGAACCCGCCACCTTTGGTATATGGGGCCGATGCCCTACTTGATGAGCCACAGGTGCTGCCCTTTTTTTTTTTCTTTTTAGAGACAATCTTACTTCTCCGCCCTTGGTAGAGTTTTATGGCATCACAGCTAACAGCAACTTCAGGCTGTTGGGCTTAGCTCATTCTCTTGCCTCACCCTCCCGAGTGACTGGGACTACAGGCGCCCACCACAACGCCTGGCCATTTTTTTTTTTTTTTGAGACAGAGCCTCAAGCTGTCACCCTGGATAGAGTGCTGTGGCATCACAGCTCACAGCAACCTCCAATTCCTGGGCTCAAGCGAATCTCTTGCTTCCTCCTCCCAAGCAGCTGGGACAACAGGAGTCCACCACAACGCCAGGCCATTTTTTGGTTGCAGCCGTCATTGTTGTTTGGCGGGCCCGGGCTGGATTCGAACCTGCCAGCTCAGGTGTATGTGGCTGGTGCCTTAGCCTGTTGAGCCACAGGCGCTGAGCCTTTTTTTTTTGCCAGGGCTGGGTTTGAACCCGCCACCTCTGGCATATGGGGCCAGCGCCTTACTCCATTGAGCCACAGGCGCTGCCCAGCCTGGCCATTTTTTTTTTTTTTGAGACAGAGACTCAAGCTCTCACCTTGGATAGAGTGCTGTGACATCACAGCTCACAGCAGCCTCCAATGCCTGGGCTCAAGCGAGTCTCCTGCCTCTGCCTCCCAAGCAGCTGGGACCACAGGTTCCCGCCACAACGCCTGGCCATTTTTTTTTGGTTGGGGCTGGATTTGAACCCGCCAGCTCAGGTATACATGGCTGGCGCCTTAGCCTGTTGAGCCACAGGCGCCGAGTCTGGCCTGGCCATTTTTTGATTGCAGCCCTCACTGTAGTTTGGCAGGCCCGGACCATGGCTGGCGTCTTAGCCCATTGAGCCACAGGCGCTGAGCCGCTTCTTGGATTCTTCATGTACCTTTTTTTGTTGTTGTTAGAGACAGAGTCTCACTTTGTCGCCGTTGGTAGAGTGCCATGAATCTTCACAGCTCACAGCAACCTCCAGCTCCTGGGCCTAGGCGATTCTTTTGTCTCAGCCTCCCGAGTAACTGGACTACAGGCACCTGCCACAACACCCGGCTATATTTTGCAGTTTGACTGGGGCCGGGTTTGAACCCACCACCCTCGGTATCCAGCGCCCTACTTACTGAGCCACAGGCTCCGAGCCTTCATGCACATTTTTATAAGTCATTCTTTCTAGTTAAAATATTTATTGCCTTTTTGTTTCTATTTAAAAATTTTCTATTTTCGGGGCAGCGCCTGTGGCTCAGTGGGTAGGGCACCAGCCCCATATACCAAGGGTGATGGGTTTAAACCCAGCCTCGTGGGAACTGTAAAAAACAGAAAGATAGCCGGGCATTGTGGCAAGCGCCTGTAGTCCCAGCTACTCAGGAGGCTGAGGCAAGAGAATCGCCTAATCCCAGGAGTTAGAGGTTGCTGTGAGCTGTGTGACGCCACAGCACTCTACTGAGGGTGAAAAAGTGAGACTCTGTCTCTACAAAGAAAAAGAAAAAAAAGGGCAGCACCTGTGTCTCAAAGGTAGGGAGCCGGCCCCATATACCAGAGGTGGTGGGTTCAAACTCGTCCCTAGCCAAAAACTGCAAAACAAACAAACAAAAAACCCCTCAAAACTGAGCTTTGTAACCTTTCTTGAATAACTTCATGTTTTTCTTGGACTTACCAATCACCTTTTGTGTTGGCTTTGTTTTCTGTATTCTACTCTCCCTCCCTCCCCTCTCTCTTCCCGTATGGCCTGACCATTAGGTTGTGTACTGGTTCCATCATGGAACCCTCTGTCCTGATTGTCGCTAGGTCTGCACAGTTTTTGCCCTGAAATTTTCCTGGGATCCCTCTTTCCCCTTCTTCATGTAGGATCCTGTACCCTGGATTTTAAATATTTTTTTTATTTGTTTCTTTATTTTGGTGGAACCTTTCCTCTGGTAGTTACCTGAAAAAATACATAGATAAATTTCTTGTAATGTTGCATGTCTGAAAATGTGTTGTTGTGGCCGCATATTTGGTTAATAATTTGGCTGGGTATGGAATTCCATGATGACCGTTGTTTTCTCTGGGTGCTTTTTTTTTTTTGAGACAGAGCCTCAAGCTGTCACCCTTGGTAGAGTGCCCTGCCATAACACTCATAGCAACCTCCAATTCCTGGGTTCAAGTGAGTCTCCTGCCTCCACCTCCCAAGTAGCTGGGACTACAGGTGCTCCCCATGACGCCCGGCCATTTTTTGGTTGGAGCCGTCGTTGTTGTTTGGCGGGCCCTGGCTGGATTCGAACCCACACGCTCAGGTGTACGTGGCTGGCACCTTAGCTGCTTGAGTCACAGGCGCTGAGTCTTTTTTTGAAACAGTCTCACGGTGCCATTCTCTGTAGAGTGTTATGGCATCACAGCTCACAGCAGCCTGAAACTCTTGGACCTAAGCAATTTTCTTGCTTTAGCCCCGCAAGTAGCTGGAACTACAGGAGCCCTCCACAATGCCTGGCTTTTTTTTTTTTTTTTTTTTTTTTTGAGACAGAGCCTCAAACTGTCACCCTGGATAGAGTGCTGTGGCATTGCAGCTCATAGCAACCTCCAATTCCTGGGCTCAAGCAAGTCTCTTGCCTCCACCTCCCAAGTAACTGGGACTATAGGTGCCTGCCACAACGCGCGGCCATTTTTTTGTTGTTGTTGTTGCAGCCGTCATTGTTGTTTGACAGGCCCAGGCTGGATTCAAACCCACCAGGTCAGGTGTACGTGGCTGGCGCCTTAGCCCGTTGAGCCACAGGTGCTGAGCCCCGGCTATATTTTGTTGCAGTTGTCATTATTGTTTAGTTGGCCTGGGCTGGGTTTGAACCTGCCAGCCTTGGTATATGTGGCTGGCGCCCTACCCACTGAGGTATAGGTGCCACCTGACACCTCTCCTTCTGAGGGGCTGTGCCCTGAGTGTGGTTCTGGCCTGTTACTCCACCACTTTTTTTTTTTTTTTTTTTTTTGAGACAGAGCCTCAAGCTGTCACCCTGGATAGAGTGCCGTGGCATCAACAGCTCACAGCAACCTCCAATTTCTGGGCTCAAGCGAGTCCATTGCCTCTGCCTCCCAAGTAGCTGGGACTGCAGGCGCCCGCCACGATGTCCGGCCATTTTTTGGTTGTAGCCGCCATTGTTGTTTCGTGGGCCTGGGCTGGATTCGAATCCCCCAGCTCAGGTGTATGTGACTTAGCCTGCTCCACCACTTTCAACAATATTTTTCTCATGTCTCTAAACCTCTCAACCTCTCAATCTCTCCACCTCTCTAAACTCACAACTCTTCCTAAAGAGTCTTGTGTCTGTTTCTGCCCTTGTCATCAATGGGATCATTTGGTTTGTTTTCCTTTATGTCTTGCTCTCGTGGGATTTGTCCACACTGCTGTGTGCAGCTGTTGTTAATTCTTTTGCAGCATTCTCTTGAGTTCTGGGCAGCAACTTATTTACTGATTTTACTGTGGCTTAGACATTAGGTGTTTTCTGCTATTATGAATGTTTCCCCATGGTATCTTGGTGCCTAGGTACTCTGATTTCTTTAGGGTATTTAAGAGTAGTATCCAGGTCAGAGGTAAGGGGGCCATATATTAGCCGTTCAGATGGCCGTTCAGATGGATGGGAGACAGAGGGCTGTAACCACGTGCTGGACAGCAGTCATAAACTGGGACTGTCCTGGGCAAGTTGTCCGGCTGGGAAGGCCGTGGTACCATGCTGTGTGCATGGTGGTGCCTGCATGTGTGCAGCCCACAGAGCCTGAGTTTGTGTCTGTCCACATCTTTGCCACAACTTGGTGGTGTCCACCTTTGTGTGTGTGTCCACCTTGGAGGGAGCATGTAGCGGTGTCATGTGCAGGGCTAGCTTTTCACCCATTTCTCCATCAGATAAGAAAGCGGAGATTGACCTCCTGGCTGCAGAGTATATCTCCACGGTGAAGACTCTTTCTGCAGACCAGCGGGTGGAGCACCTGCAGAAGATCCAGAGCGCCTACAGCAAGTGCAAGGAGTACAGCGACGACAAGGTGCAGCTGGCCATGCAGACCTACGAGATGGTGAGAAAGCGACTGGGAGGGCGGCCCAGGCCCCTTCCCTTGGGGAGTTAATCCTGCCTTTTATGCAGCAGAACAGAAAAGCTACTTGAACACAGGTGCATTGGCCGGGCGAAGTGCTCACACCTGTAATCCCAGCACTTTGGGAGATGGGTGACTGCTTGAATCGAGGAGTTAATGACCATCCTGAGCAAGAGTGAGACCCTGTCTCTACTCAAAGTAGAAAAATTAGCTGGGTGTTGTGGTGGATTCCTGTAGTCCCAACTACTGTGGAGCCTGAGGAAGGAGGATTGCCTGAACCCAAGAGTGTGAGGTTGCTGTAAGCTAGGCTGATGCCATGGCACTGTAGCCTGGGGTGACAGAGTAAGAATCTGTATCAAAAAAAAAAAGGCTCGGCACCTGTGGCTCAGTGGGCTAAGGCGCCAGCCACTTACACCTGAGCTGGCGGGTTCAAATCCAGCCCAGGCCTGCCAAACAATAATGACGGCTGCAACCAAAAAATGACCGGGCATTGTGGCGGGCCCCTGTAGTCCCAGTTACTTGGGAGGCAGAGGCAAGAGACTCGCTTGAGCCCAGGCGAGGGGCTGAATTGGAGGTTGCTGTGAGCTGTGATGCCACAGCATTCTATCCGGGGTGACAGCTTGAGGCTCTGTCTCAAAAAAAAAAA
>CAUYON010028738.1:0-19227 GCA_963573935.1 Arctocebus calabarensis | reverse complement strand
TTTATTTATAGAGACAGAGTCTCACTTTATCGCCCAGGGTAGAGTGCCGTGGCGTCACACTGCTCACAGCAACCTCCAGCTCTTGGGCTTAAGCGATTCTCTTGCCTCAGCCTCCCTAGTAGCTGGGACTACAGGCGCCCGCCACAGCGCCTGGCTATTTTTTTGTTTTGCAGTTCGCCGAGGCCGGGCTTGAACCCGCCACCTTCGGTATATGGGGCCGGCGCCCTACTCGCTGAGCCACAGGAGCCGCCCTCATATAATTTTTTAAACCAAAATGAGATTGTGCTGTATATAATGTTCTAAAGTTTTCTTCTTCTAATATATTATAGACACTTTCCTTTTCGGTAGTCATTTTTTTAATCCACATAGTTTGGCACTCAACAAATTTCCCATAGTTTTCTCAACCACCACATATCAATGACTATTTAGGTTATATACAATAACCTAAACCTAAAAACTATTGCAAATAATACTACAGTTTTATTCTTTGGTTTGGTTTATATTTTACAACTCAGATAACAATTTCACAGGATAAATTCCTTAAGGTAGAATTTCAAAATCAAAGATTATTACATTTTTAGGGCTTTAGACAGATTATTGTTAAAAATTACCCTCCAAATCACTTGAGCCAATTTACATCCTCACGAAAAATAAATGAGATGTCCTATTTTACCATATCAGCACCAACACTGTTACCAAATACAATAGTTAACCACCTCCCTACATTGACCGCCTCCTTAAGTTGACCTAATTTTCACAGACTAGACATGCACTGCATGTACGTATCAGTACAGTTGGCCTAGTTCCTTATGTTGACCACCTCCATATGTTGACCAGTTTGGTACAATCCCTTGGGTAGTCAATTTACAGAGGTTCTAGTGCATTTTAATTATGCCTAATAGGAAATGAGGAACATCTCTCAATTTTTACTTCATTTGAATTTTTTGGCAAATTAAAGTTGAGAGGCTTTCCTTTTCTGACTAAGTTTATTTTTTGTTCTCTGCACTTTTGCTTAATTGATCTTTCCTGGAATGTTATCTATGAAGTGGAAAATAATAACATTCTAAGTTCTCTATCTCAAGACTTAAAAGGTATATTTAAAATATTTATTTGATTCCAGATATTGGCAAATACAATTCTGTGCTAAGTAGAGCATAAATGCCAGTATTTTTCCTAACATCTTTGGTTTAACTTTTCATCAAGCAAGACAAAATCAGTCTTATTCCATATAAAGGACTTGGAGTAGGGATTATTTTAATTTGGCCTGCATTCAGCAAAAAAATAAAAATTTTCAATATTACTCAATTCAAAATTTTAATATACTTTTTCATGATTTTTCTCTTCAAAAAATTTCTATCTTTCATAAACAAAGACTCAAGTCCAAAGAGGTTATTTTATAAGCTTATGCAAAAATAAGAGAAGTATTTTGAGAGTAATTGACATTTCTACTATACATCTTAAAGACAATGTGCGAGAACATTAATGAAGTCTTTGAAAGTTTAAGATGCATCAAAATATAAACCATGTCCATTAAAAAATTCTTCTGGCATCAATTCTGTCAGTGTTTCTGGGATGAACAAATAAGGTTTTTTTAAAGATTTGAAAATAGTCTAGGATAAATTTATTTTTAATAGAGACTATCTCTCTTTTTATAGAGACTATCTAGATAATTTTACTGTTGGATTTTAATGTTAGGATAAAAGAAAAGCAGATTTTTGCCTATAGACATGACAGGAAGTGATCTACAAAGAAAAAACAATTTTCAGATTGGAATGCTTATAGAGTATCATTAGACAACTTTAAAAGACATAAAGTTCAACCCTATCTATCCAGTGTTGAAATCTTCTCCACAGTAGATGGGTCAAATGTTCTTTCACCCAATGTCTAAATACATGCAATGACAGGGAAAGCAATACTTTCTGGAGAAGGCCATTTAATCTCTTGGCAGTCATGGCCATCATGAAGTCCTTCCTGGTATGCTCTACTGGTCTTACATGTAATAGCCATTGATCCACAGTGGTGTTACACAGGAACTCTTGTTTGCTAATTCTACACCCTTTCCCAACCTCCTCCTTTCATCCTGTACAACACAGGCTGTTAAACAAAATCCTTGCTTTCCTGGTCTCCATCTCAGCCAGGGCTTTCCAACACAACCGGTTCTGGCTGAGGACACATACACATGCAGCTTCTGGGAAATCTTTTGTCATCCATTCCACTTTCTATGTTGAGCGTAAACTTCCTTAAGCCACCATTGCTACTTACGATCAGGAAGGAAAGTTCACATGAATCAGACGTTTGCGCATGTCTAAAGCACTGAATACCAGCAGCCACCTACCTTCAGACCTCTTGTTATTTAGAAAAAGTAAACCCATAAATTCTAAGGAATTTTAATCAAGTTTCCTGAGACTTTTTAATCAAGTCTCCTGACGACAAACCGATTTAAGACATATACCATGTGGTCATGTTGCAGGAAGATGAGGTCCAATGGAGAGAAAGAGCACCCAAACACCATGTTTATAAGAGGAAGGGCTTTATTTACCAGGGCTTTATTTTCTTCAAAAAATTTCTATCTTTCATAAACAAAGACTCATGTCCAAAGAGGTTATTTTATAAGCTTATGCAAAAATAAGAGAAGTGTTTTGAGAGTAATTGACATTTCTACTATACATCTTAAAGACAATGTGCAAGAACATTAATGAAGCTTACAGCATAGAAGAATTCCAAATAACCATGTTCCCCTACTGGCTTGGTCTCCCCTTTTTATCTCCAATCAAAAAGTTCTAACCCACAGGTACCTGTCTCATTGGCCAGTTTGAATCAAGCAGGAGATGCTATTCCAGCCCCCATAGAACTACAGGATTTCACAGAAGTGGAAATTTCCAAGAAACTAAGTTTACAAATTCCCAAGAGCTGAGTCACCATGGAGAGGACCCTGCAGATGTATCCTTGTGGTCTCTTTAAGAAGACCTGTTCTCCTGGACCTCACCCTTCTAAGGTATCCTTTCTCAGTCACACTGAAAAGTCAAATACTTATTGCATTTGATAACACCTCACATGTTATGGAGAAAAAAAACATTTTAATGTTTAGGTACAGCTAGTCAAGTTTAAGATGCTCTCACCTCCAAATGGTTGACTATAGATATAGTCTTGTTGAACTAGATTACATCTATAATATCACCACAATTTAAAAACTATCAGATAGAGTAAAACCAAAAGTAAGAGATTTTAGAGACCCAGGAATTCTAATAGAAGACCATGTAAGCAGTTTCTTCATTGTTCCTGGTCAATTCCTTCTTTCCTATCATGTCTTTCCATTCCTATCTTACTTCACTTCTAAGTAAATTAAAGTACATTAAACTAAAATTTCTCAACCCTAGAGAAGCCTTTTAGAACAATCCAATTGTTTTCCCTCGTTTCTATCTTTTTTCAAGTCTATCAGAATGTCAGTTTTCTGCAAATTAATTGTAGGCATAGTTTAATCTCAAAGCAGAGCACTAAACTTCAGCTTTCCTAGGATTATCAAATTTGAGCCTCAAGTTGCAATGTCATTTAAAAATAGTTATCTACTATAATCTTTGTAGATTAATAGTGAAATACTCCATCAGAAATTTCTAAAACTTTGACCTATTTTTCTAGCTTTTCTAAATGTATAATACTAATAATGCTATAAGACAATTATTATAAGTAGTCTCCTCTAAGAATTAAAAATATATATTTGACTTTCTCCCATAATTTATATCCAACTCAATCCTTTTTATTGTTTGTTTTGTTTTGTTTTTTGAGACAGAGTCTAACTCTGTTGCCCAGGCTAGAATACCATGGTGCCATTTTAACTCACAGCAACCTAAACTTCCTAGGTTTAATCCTCCTGCCTCAGCCTACTAAGTAGATGAAACCACAGGTGCTTGCCACAATATCTGGCTAATTTTTCTATTTTTAGTACAGGGTCTCGCTCTTGCTCAGGCTGGTATCAAACTTCTGAGCTCAAGTGATTTTCCTGCCTTGGCCTCCTAGAGTGCCAAGATTACAGGCATGAGCCACCATGCCCAACCCCAATTCAATCCTTTTCAAAGAAAAACTATAACTGTATAGTTATAGAATTATGATTTAATAAATTGCATTAATGAATCAGTAGGATTGATTATATATTTCTCATCTACTTCAAAGAGAACTTAGTAAGATAGTAGACTAGTTAAAATAACGGACTTTGACAGTAAGAACTGAGTTTGAATTTGGAGTTTGTCATTATGAGCTGACTGATTTAGGGGAAATTATTTCATCCTATTGACATTCCTCATCAATAAAAATGGAGTAATTGCACCTACCTCTTAGGTTTATTAAGAGGATAAATTTTAGTAATATTGTATGTCTCATCATCACTAGCGCATAAGTGTTTAATAAATCATTAGGTATAATCGTTCTTAAAAAAGTATTGGTAGCCTTTTCTACCTCCATTCTGGTCTCCCTGAATTCTTCATTTTAATTCAGTGGATCAACAACCTTGGTTTCTAGTATTATGATTGAAAACACTGAATATTTACTATGAATATAAAATATTTATATATTTTTATAATTGATTGTTTTCAAATCTCTGAACCATTGTACATTCTTTTGTAGAAAGAGAATTTAGGTGATTTGGCAGGTTTTTAAAAAGAAAGAAATAGTAAGAGAGTGATGTTAGAGATATGCCTTGGTTGGCACTGTCCCAGAAGGATACCCCAAGACTAGGATTTGAGTGCAAGTAGTATAGTTGAGAAATGCTAGGAATGATGGTGGGGAATAGGGAAGTGACACAAAGAAGGGTGCCTTATCAATCCCACTCCCACCGTAGGGAGTGGCTTAAGCTTAATCTCACTGAAGAAACTGAGAGCCAGTGCAAAATACACACCTTTGAATTATTGCGTCTGAGAGGCAGGGGAGCTGGGTATTTATATCCCAACTCGGAGACCATAGTTGCAGGATATTCCTGGTGGTTGTTAATTCTCTGGCATTTCTGACTTGCCGAGCATAGATGAAAGGGCACGGCTCTTTTCTGTGGTTGGGGGAGAAGAAATCAGACCCTGAGATGTAAATTCTGGAAGATATGAGTCGGGGGTGTTCACTGAACGATCAGATGGGAGGAAGGGGCACTGATGGCGTGTGCTTCAGGGTACCAAGGACTAAATCAAACCAAAAGAACAGGAGCAAAAACCAAGTCATGTCTTGTGACAGGATAAATTCCAAGGGTAAAAATATTACACAAAAGTAATCTGAGCAGGGGAAGCAAAAGGCTGAAATTTTTGTTGGGTGGGAATGCTGGCAGCCCAGGAGGAAGCTAAAATTTGGGCTTAGTGTGTATGGTACACATCTCAACCCAAACAATTTCATTGGGTATACAGTGGCATAAACTCACACTGCTATAGGTCCTTCTCCTAAAGTCCATGAGAACTGCCTGTCCTTTGGGTGCACTTTTTTATCTAACTGGCTGTCATAGAACATATGGTACTTCTCAATGCATGCCCATGCACGATGACATCCCAGTCACACTTTTCAGAGCCCTGGACAAAGTCCACTTGGAACTCCTCCTCAGGCCTGATTTCTCCACTTTAAGAAAAATTCAGACATCTCCAGATTCCAGAAATGCTTTGGTACCTGGCACTTTGCATAGTGGCATGACATTTTCTGCATTTTTCTGGCCTGCTGCTGCATAGAATTTGCTAGGGGCTGGCCCCAGCAGCGGAAATCCAGAGAGAAGCCTGGGGCTGTGGGCTGAAGCTCAGCATCTAGACTGAAGTGGACCTAGAATTGTGAGATCTCTCCTACACTACCTTCCTCAGCAAACATTTATTAACAGCTTTCTCCCCGTTATATCTCTGGTTAAGACTTACAGGGGCAAGGAGGGCAGGAGTAGAAAATCCCCCATAGTCAGTTAGTGCTAAGGAGGTCAAAGATGTTGAGGAAAACAGCATGATGAGGTTGTCCCTTATTTTCTACAGTCTCTGAATGCCAAAGTCCAGCTCCACCCCAGCCCCACCCCATTCCTGATCAGCTTGACCCCGTACAGACCTCAGTCAAATCCATCTTTGAGATTGGAGACCACAGATACAGCTAGCGTCAAATAGCTGTGGGGTCCTTTTCATACACAACAGATGGCATTAGCAATCACCTCATTCATTTTCATCAGCAGTAAAAGTGGAATAATCGGAGGGGCTTGTGGAACATTTGCAAAGAGCTATTCATTAGTTTTTGTTCTGCTTCTCAGGGAACTTTAAGAATTTAGGACTTTTTCAGGTAAGAATTACAGAATTTGGTTTGTACCAAACAACTTTTTGTTAGGCATTATGATCATTTATTTTATTGATTTTTTTTAATTTTTTATAAACCCCTGTGGATTTAATTGTGTTAAAATAAAGATACATGTGAAAGGGGCAATTCTCACCTGAAAGAAATGGCTATTGTTCAATGTCGAATTATCTTTACAGATTAATGTAAAAATAAAACACTTTTTTTGTTTTTTGGTTGGGGTGGTTGAGATAGAGACTCACTCAGTGGCCCTGGATAGAGTGCTATGACCTCAGCCTAACTCACAGCAACCTCAAACTCCTGGGTGGAAGTGATCGTCCTGCCTCAGCCTGCTGAGTAGCCAGGACTATAGGCACCCTCTCTGACACCAGCTTATTTATCTATTTTTAGTAGAGACAGGGTCTCGCTCTTGCTCAGGCTGCTGTCAAACTCCCAAGCTCAAGTAACCCTGCTGTCTCAGCCTCCCAGGGTGCTAGGATAGTAAGAGTGAGCTACCATACCCAGCCACAAAACATGTTCAAAAATCTATTTCAAATTAATCTCGGGACATTTTAAAAGGAAAAATTAATTAAGTAGCATGTTTCTAGATCCTTCCCTGAAATACACTAACTTTTCATTTTGTATAATGAGTTTTTTTTTCCAGGTACCTAGAGACGTCAGTACACATCCAAAATGCAACTGAATCCTTACTTCTTTGGAAGCACCATTATCCTCGAAACAAGAAGATAAAGTTGAGATTGATACCATCAACTCAACTCTAAATAACCCATACTAACAAGGAAAAATACTGGTTGAATGACTTTTTTAAACACACAAAAAAGCAATAATTTACAGATATTTCCCAGTGAGAACAGTGAGAAGCAAGGTAAGAAGGAAGAAGGAAGTAAATTAGGATGCTAAATTTTGCCTTCATTTCGTCCAGGAAACTAATACAGTTTAAGAAGAAAAATGATAATCCCTACTCTGGGCCCCATTTGATTCCAACAGCTTTGTGGACTTAAAATTCAATGTGGGCAGATGTTGCTTTTTTTGAAACACCTTTAAGGAGGGCTTTACTTGCCACTTCACATGGACTCTATCATGCCCAGTTATTCATAACCCAGCCCTGATTTATACCTTTCTTTATTCCCTGTGCTCCCTGCAGGTGTGCCACTTGGGGACTCCTCTTCTACATTCCCCCCTACCCAGCCAAATTATTCAATTTGCTATCCCGGAACAATATTCACTCTAAAATTCCGGTCTCACGTAGCTTCCCTCATTTCCTCTCTCCCTGTCTAAACCCCATTTCTTTGTGAAATCCACTCACATGACAACCCCTTTCACAAAGGGGCATCTGTATTTATCACACTTATTATTTATAAACAGTGGTGCACTTATAAATGCTTAAGAGCTGACTCATCTTGATTTGTAGTGTTTACCAATTTCTGTGGTATAAATTCTCTCACCATGGCCCATTTCAAAACTCAGAGTTGGAAAGTTGCCTACAATCTGCTCTGAAAGCTGGGAGAGCTGACTCAAACACATAATGGTTTCACAGGAATGTGCAAAATGGCATCAAGGTGCTATATTTCTAAGAGAGGTTAGGTAATGTGGTAGAAGCTGCAACACAGAGCAGCAGAGAACCCTGTTCTAGTTTGCCACTATATAATGAGTTGACTGTAAGCCACTTAACAACTTTGAATCTTGGCTCGGCGCCCATAGCTCAGTAAGGCACCAGCCACATGCACCCAGGCTGGTGGGTTCAAGCCTGGCCTAAGCCTGCTAAACAACAATGACAACTCCAACCAAAAAATAGGCATTGTGGCAGGTGCCTGTAGTCCCAGCTACTCAAGAGGTTGAGGCAAGAGAATCACTTAAGCCCAGGAGTTTGAGATTGCTGTGAGCTATGATGACACAGCACTCTACTGAGGGCAAAATAGTGAGACTCTATCTCAAAAATAAAATAAAATAAAAAACCTACTTTGAGTACTTGAGTTTTCTCATCGGTACAACAACAAGAGCTCACACATAACCTCTGAGCTAAAGGACCTATGATCATGTATTATTACCTCAACTGAAATGCACTTACCTCCTTGTCCATAGCCTATGTCATAACATTTTATATCCTCTCTACAACTAGTGCAGTGACTTGCACTTAACAGTTGCTTCATAACTAGTTGCCGAATATGTGTGCTTCTGGGTAACACTGAAAATAGCCTGAGTACATGACGGGCTAGTGGTATCGACCAGGGTATGGGATTAGAACAAGAAGAATCAAATGATTAATTGGAAGAATAATTTTCTCTGTGAATAAAGATATTTTCCAGGTTGGTAACAGACTGAGAAGTGCCATATTTAGTTGTGCATCACTTCTGCCCTACTCTTCCCTTCAGGGTCACCCTAAACAGGCCCTAAGCCATCCTCACCTGACAGTGCCTCCTAGTGGAAACGTCCCTTCATCATTTTTCCACTTTCTAGACTACATTTTTTGCATTGCTCTCCATCAATGTGACTGTCAAATTTACCTCAGAGAAAATAATCTTTTTTTTCTCTACCAATTTCTTCCTTTTCATCATGCTACTTGTGAATTGTGACTGATTGGGGCACTCTTAATATTCATAGAGCAAAGGACAAGAAGACCGTATAGATAAAAGTAAATTTGGACATTTGATAGAATAATAAATATGATCCTTTCCACCTTAGCTTTTTTAAGGTCTAGGTATTATATAACAGTGAGGTAAGCAGTGCCCTGTGTAGAATTGCTAAGATTGTAAAACTACTTCTGCCAGCATTAATGATCCCCAAGCAATAGAAACTCTTGAGTTAGAAGAATTAGAGCAGAAGCATCCTGTTGAGAGAGCTGTCAGAGGTATAGTTCTCCCATGGGAGAAAAACTACCTCTTTGCTTTAAGTCAAGTAAGAGGGACTTCAAGGGAACACTTGGAGAATTCAGTAAGTGTCTCCCAGAGTTTAAGGGAATTTAAGTACTGGTAGAAGACACTGTGGCTAGATGCACCTGCAGGAGCAATGCAGAGGAAAAGGCAGGAATCAGGTTTTCTGTAAGCAAATGCATCCCACACAGAAGGGAACAAATCTAGAGTCCCTTGAAAGGGCTTCCTGGAAGGGCAAAGGGACTTCCTACCAGGGACTGAGCACAGTGTCAAAGTAACCAGCTGCCTGACCTATCGCCCATCTTACAGGAACTATACTTGTAGTTGAGAGTCCCATGAGGAGAAACACTCCTAAAACACCTGCCATGATAAAGTCGGCTTTGAACATCTATGATGGCAAATCCAATTTGCATCAGCAAGATCCTTCATCCCACTCCAGTCCTGAAAGGGCCTGAAAACATACACACACACACACTTCAGACACACTCACATTCATACCTGCACACTCATACACATGCACTTACACACACACTCCAGATTTCAATCCTTGGGCCTGGCTGAACAATGAGAGAAACTTGAAAGACGACAATAGGTTTAGATTATTTTTCTGGACTAGACACTCTGAAGCTTTAAAGAGACTGGAGGATTATTAACTACCAGAGAGTTGAGAGTAACTTAAAAAGCTATAAGATCTGCATCTGAGAAGGGTACTGGTGAAACTCACTAAATGTAGAATATCAATGTCTTCATATAGTGATTAAGAAAATGCCATGAAGGCTATGTTTAACAGTTCAACGAAAATATTTCAGAAGATATATGAAGTCAGCACATTATGCCCCATGATTGCACTAATGTACACATTTATGATGTAATAAAATTATAAAAAAAAATAGATAAATAAAAAGTTGAACTCATAAAAAAAAAGCTATAAGATCTGCTTAAAATTTCGTCTCAGAATCAGGGGAAAACCATTCAAGAGAATGTTTTAAAGAGGCAGTAAAAAAAAAAAGTTGCTTTAGGTGTTTTTTCTAAGGAGTTCAGCTTTTTTACCATAATGGTTACAAACTAAATAGAAAAAAAGATTTCCCTCAATCCTTAAAGTACTTGAATGTTTTCCAGGCCACTTTATACCTAGAAATATTGATTCATCTGCCCACTCACCTGCTCCTCACCAAGCAATAGGCATTCACATTTGAGCAAAGTAAAAACTGTTTCTTCTTCAACTGTGTTGTTCCTCTGTTTTGCCTAATTAACAGTATGAAAACTGTGTTTTCTAGTTTTTTCATTGATAGAAATGCAGTATATTTCTACTCCCCTTTAGATTTATAAGTGGGCTAGACACTACTTACAATATTCTTTATAAAGAAAAATGTGTATAACGTTCCAAAATCAGAGGTTAGAACGACCAGATCTGGAGACTGTTTTCCTATAATCTGTGCTTACTCCAGTGATGACGGTACATGTGAGAGTAAAATAAAAATCTTTATTCAAAATGATAATCTCTGTACAGAACTTGTTATATTAATCTCAGATCTCTCAAAGGGGATAGGTGTTTGCCCCAGCAGGTCTGGTCTTGGGGATAAGAGAAACTCATTATTCCATCTGTATTAATTTGTCTCGGTGTGTACAATCATGTACCCAGCATGGAAACGGCACCGGCAAAGACTTCCAGGATGACTGTCTCTTGGGGGTCTCGGAGTTGATAAAGATACATTCTAGGAAATGTGAACCTGCCTATTATTTTTCTGGGAGTAGCAGCCAAAAACAATAACAAAAAAAAAATGACCGAACACTGCCAGGCTGGCAGGCATTCTTTACTACATTTCATGCCAATTATTTCTTTTCACATGAAAATCAGGCATTAATTTTCAACCCCTGACCTGTGTTTCTCATACCTGGGTTTCAGACCAAAATAAACACTAGCTATCATAAAAATGCTTGACAGCCTCATGATGAGGATTCCTTTTAGGCTTCTGGCCAAAAAGTTTAGTGTGAGTCTGCAGGACTTTTACAGGGAGGAAAGGGAATGCAAGGGAGAAAGAGGACAATTGTCCTCCCTTCCTTGAACGGTCTTATTTATCATGCTATCTACTAAGTTTAGAGAGGGAGAGAAAAAACTGATGGAAATGATTGTCTAGTATCCTGTAGTCTCCAGGGAGTCTCAGGGGCCTAGCAGACCCTGTCCTGGGCTGCTTCTTCTCTTTCAAATGCTAACTAATCACTCAAGTAAAACCTCCAAAAAAGACCTACCGCCTGCCTGATACAGTCCAAAGACATGGGGTTGGCAGTGGAGAGCGCGCTGGACAGAAACCTTAGGATGGAGCATGTGCAGCTGCTGTGACTAGGATGTTGTCGCTAACGGCGCTTCCGGTGGCTGAGCAGGAATTCGAGTGTGATGGTTCTTGTTCACTAAATGATTCCCTGGAGACCCTAAAAAGAAAAATAATATCTCAAGGTTCCCAATATCCTCCCAGGGGTAGCTTTCTCAGGGTAATCTAACCTGGTAAAGGCTCACAATGTGTTAGACTGAAAAATGGAATGAAGATACACATTCCCAGCCCTCCAAAGCAGACCTCAAACAGAGACAAATGCTCAAATCACAAAACACTCTCAGGTCATAGCCAAGTTGTACGTGAATATCTACATGCAGCAGAGAGATGAATTTTCTAAAGTAGCAGTATAAGTCAAGAAACAGGGTTTTTAAGTGAAATTCTTTTTGCCTGACTACTATGGATCAAGTTCCGAAATAATAAGTCAATGTCTGATTCTACGGTATCAAATTTCAAACTTCTTTATCCTATGATGGTAAGAGAATCATGGGGGAAAAAGACAGGAGGCATATTGTACTGTTATTCAAAGGAGACCCTCAGCATCTTTCTGTATGTCATTCATTCGATTAACTTGTTCAGTCATTTACAAATATATATTGACCCTTACATTCTAAGTTCTGTGAAAGTTCTGGGCTGAAATCTTGAATAAGATGGATAAGACTCTTGTCTTTATGGAGAGACAAAGGAGAAAGAACAATTGTACTTTGAGTCAGACATGCTCTAGTTGAGCCAAAGCCCAGGGCCTTCTCCCTCATATATTTGGTCAAGGTAGACAACCTTTGCAAAAAATAACAACTCTAATCCTGTTTCTGCCTCTGTCTCTAACCTAATATATGACCTCAACACTTTCTGGTTCCCATTATGGAGATAACAGCACCTGTTCTAATAGGGAACTGAGACCCAAGGAACATAATAAAATTGTATAAAGTGCTATATAAATAAAATATAACAAATATAAGCAAAAATACTTGTCAAGAGTTAGCATTCTGTTTGTTACCTAATTCAAGTCTAACAAAAAATATCTGCCCTCAGAGATGAGAGCCAGAAAAGAGAAGGAGGTGGTGACTGTACTGAACATTTATACAATGAATCTGAAGAACAGACAATCCTCTGAACATTTATACAGTGCATCCTGAAGAACAGACAATCCTCAGTTCAGTACAGTCACAAGCTAGAGCATCATAATAATTTGTACAGAGTTTTCTTTAACATTTTCACAATCTATGTATGAAAAAGAAAATGGATATTTTCCATTCAGTGTCCTTCAGAATTAAAGAAAAGAGGAATAGGACAAATAGCCTTTTTTAAATAGGCAAATATGATTTCCTTTAATAAACAAATAAGTTCTTTTTAGTCACTAATCAATGACTCCAGGGAAAGAAGTTAAGGAAATAATCCATGAGATTTTTTATTTCTGGGGGGAGGGGGTGTTTTAGCTTTCTTTCTCCTCTCCACCAAAAGAAAGAAACCAAGAATAATGGTGGCCTGAGAGTTTCTTTTTTAGTCTCCCACAATTCAATAACATATTTTCCATCTAACAGGGGATAAGTTCTTATTCAACTATGATCCAGAATGGTCACTTTCAATTTCAGAAAGGATGATTAAAATCAAATAAATATGTCATGGGCAAACAATTTTAGTCATATAGTGAGATTTTTTTCTACATCTAAAATATATACAAGTTTAAATATTTTAAGAGCCTTTACTTCTAGATAGAAAATATTTTTAATAGAGAAAATGTGCAAAAAATAATTCACAGGTAGGTCTCCTGGATTCCTTTTGTGGCAATGAGTGACTAGAGGTTCTTATTTTTAGACAGTGAGTCTAAAGGATTAAACATCATACTTCATTTATGTGGTTACGACAAGTGAGGACAATGGGTTTAAATCCAAATCCACCAAGGAATCAGAACTTGCATTGCGGGAGCAGTCAGTAAAAATATTTCCATGGACTGTTTTAGCACCAGAGGCACTGAGAATACATCAGAGGTCATCTGAGCTGGTTCCTCTGTCTGCAAGTGTTGGCACATGTGTATGGGAAACTCCTACTCTTTTGTGAATAAATAGCTTGATTCCCTCACCTTTGGTGTCATAAGGCTCACCTTGCCCTACAGCACACTTCCCATAGGGAAGAATAATTAGCTTGACATGGGACAATTTATCATGTAGTTACTCTGGGCATGGCAGGGTAGCTGCCAGGGTAGCTGCCAGGTAGCTGCCATGTAAACATTCTAATGTACTCCCGCTTTAAGGAAGCATAGACAAGGTAAAGAGAACAAATCCATTATAAGCGTGAATACTTAATAACTTACTGTCCTTGCCAGCAAAAGTTAGAGATGGACAGAAGGCGTCCCAGAGAAACAATGAGAATCCCCCCCTGCCACACACATACATATATCCCAATTTTGTCCATGATAGAATGCAATTCTACAAATTGTAAAAAAGCTGCATAGGAGTAAATGTTCCGTGACAATTGTCAAAAATCAAAAGTATCACTATATAGGTCCTATAAAAACATAAGGAAAAAGAAGACGCTGGGCAGCTGGGTAATCACTGACTCGTGAAAAATGACTTATAGAAACATCAGCATGAAGAGAGACTACATCTTGACCCAAACCATCTGATGGCTGAACTCCAGTTACCTTGCAAACAGGATCTTTGCCTTTATTTCTCCCAAAAGCTGACTGCAATTTTGCTGGTTTAAATCAAAGCTGGAATTTTTTTCTACTGATGAAACCTAAATATTTGATGTTTGCATTTCTGAAATCTTTCTTTAGCCATGTAAGGCTCTAGTGGATCTAGATACAAGTGTTACTACACATATGTACACACACACACACACATTCACATTAAACATTGACAGACATTCATCTGTCCAGATTTGGGGAAAGGAATATACTTTTTGATGATATAAAGTATAATCCCTCTTAGGGAGAATTTATCTTTTCTGGTATAAAAATATCACATAGTTTTATCAGCTGTCTTATGTTTTTCAGTTGATATCTCAGCTAAACAATTAAGGAAGGTAAGTTTGATTTACCTATACTAAATTTTAAATCTTCTGAATTCACCAGAGCTTACTCAACCCAGCAAAGTGCATGAGATGTAATAGGCACTAAGTAAATTTTTGTTAAATGAATGAATATAATAAGACTAATCAGCAAACTCATCTTTTTTTTCTTTTTTTTGAGACAGAGCCTCGAGCCATCACCCTGGATAGAGTCCCGTGGCATCACAGCTCATAGCAACCTCCAATTCCTGGGCTCAAGCGAGTCTCTTGCCACTGCCTCCCAAGTAGCTGGGACTCTAGGCGCCCGCCACAATGCCCGGCCATTTTAGGTTGCAGCCGTCATTGTCGTTTGGCAGGCCGGGCTGGATTCGAACCTGCCAGCTCAGATGTACATGGCCAGCGCCTTAGCCTGTTGAGCCACAGGTGCCGAGCCAGCAAACTCATCTTTTAACCAGTTTTACTGTAATTATTTGTATAAACTAAATTATTTCCATTATAATACTGCTAGTTATGAGTTAATAAAGATTTCCTTAGATTACACAAGCATGTTTAGATTTTACGTTCTCTTTAGCAGCAGCAGCAGCACAGAGCCTCTGTCAGTAATTTATAGTGACACATTTCAAGTGCTCATGTCTTGAGCTAACAAATAAAACCAGGTAGGTAAGAAGGAAATTTATGAAGTACTATTTGAAGCTTACTTAAAGGATTGTCTAAAAATATTTTTCCTTCACCAATTTACCATTGCAGTGATCTGAAATTGCCATCATCAATCTACTTATTGAACTCAAAGCATTCGAAGGCTCTGGTAAAAGGCAAACATGTTACAGCTATAATCTGAATTTTCTTAAGCCTTAACACATGTAGGTTAAAATGAAGTTCCATTTAAAGGAATAATTTAAATGTTCCTAGTTTGTACAATCATTTGTGTTGACAGGCCCTCAGGCCTTCAGCTTTCCCCAAATCACTCCCCCTCACTCCTCCATAAACTCATTTTCAATATTTCTGGGTCCTCAGAGGGTATCTCTGATCTGTTCTTAAATAATCCCATTCTTTTTTTTTTTTTCTTTTTCTTTTTTTTTTAAAATAATCCCATTCTTGATGGCTCCTGCAATGACCTTAGCCGGGCTCAGCCATTGTTCCTGCAAGTATTCCAGTTCCTAATAGAGCTTTCCGAAAACAAATCTTCATCACAGCAAAGAAATCCCACTTCTGTTTTACTTGGAAGAGATTCTCAAGAGTGCTTCTCACTTTTGCTAAGGTCCTAGAACTCTCTCTACAGAGCTCAAATGTGTTAGAGTAGGGCTGAAAGACACCTCTAGGTGTTCGAAACCATGCTACATGCTGACCCAGCCCACTCCTTGAGAGCTAAGACTCTCTTCTGAGAGCTCATCCAACCATGCTCCTTCTTCTCCCAGGACATTCCTGGGCTTCTGGCAAGCACTAGATAAAAGTTTACCAAGTCTGCCCGAATTTTAGTCTCATTTGAGATCACTTCCACATATAGAAAGATGAAGAGCTAAATATTAACACAAGATCATCCACAAACATCTTCATGAGAATTCGGTTCTGAGATGATGCAGATCTCTGGAGCAGATCTCTGAATGAGAGGACAAATGTGATTTGATGAGCGAGGAAACCTGAGAAAGAGATCTAAAGGGTAAAAATTGAGAAGCTGGAGGTCCTGCCCGGGAAGATAAGAACCAGGAGCTAGGTACCTGAAAGGTAAATGGCCATGGGCTCCTGAGGATATGAAGTGCATGGGCAGGGGACACCTGGGTGCAAGAAGCTGAAATGAGAATAAAGGGACACCAGAGATAAAATTAGCCTGTCTCAGTCCTTTTGGGAGTCAGTCTTGGAAACAATAATCTTATGAAATTCCATATGAAAGTTTTGTTTTGCAAATTCGTTCTTGGTATTCCTCATAACTGTATTCTATCTTTAGCCAGTCATAACATCAGTCTACATGACACCAAACAGCCAGTTAATTCAGCCTAATCTAAACTCCAGTTAACCAGCCAGCTGTTTTCTGTACATAACACGAAGCAATCAACCAGACTAACTTCATGCCTGGATTGATGGGAATGACCAGATGTTTTAGCATTATGCAAATGATAAGTGCCCCTTAAAAACAGAAGTGTTAACTGCCATTTTAAATACAGTCTTAAAATGAGCACTTGAACTTGTCTCATGACTAGGACATTTGTCCAACCAAGATCTCAGCTAATCATATACAAACACAGGTACATACTCACACTGAAAATGGTAGAGCATGGGAGTGCAGGAACATGGGGGGAGCAGAATAAGTTAATCCACCCAATTTCAACTTATAAAATGTATTCAATGTGCCTGTCTCCTGCCAGTTTGTACTTTGCCCTGCCCTGCCCTGCTCCTGATGCTCCTGATCTCAGAGAATAACTCTTCCAGGCTCTTTTGCACTCTGGCTTCAGAACAAGGAAGACTAGGGTGGGGTGGGGGCATGCAGAAGGGAATAACTGGTCATTTTCCCCTTCTTTCTCTGTCACCTGTGATGTCTCCAGAAGCTGAAGCTTCCTTCCGTCTACAGTTCATCCTTCCGTCTACAGTTCATCCTTCCATCTACAGTTCTAGTTTCCACTTGAAAGCCCCATCTCTGATCTCCCATACTGCCTCCCCGCCATCTACATAATCTGGTCCCTGGACTAAATTTCATCTACAGAAAGACCTAAGGTGACTTTTATTGTTCTAGCTAGTATTTGACTGACATACAGGATAATCCAGCAAAGTAAAGCATCATCTCACCCTAGGGTCTCCAGGGAAGCCTAAAGCTTGAGGAGCAGATGTGTGGGGAGGAGTTTGAGATAGGGATGGAAGGAGGCAAGATGGCTGACAAGAGACATAGCTTACCAGATTATCCCAGAAAAAAGTAAAGGTTTCAGATAAAGGAGAAGAAAGAAAAGACACAGCTTAGGTAGAGGTCAGAGGTACCTAAGCCTGCCAGAGACCTCACGGAGAAAAATTTCAAAGCAGAGATGGAAGAAAAAGACGGAAAAAAAGTTTATCAACGAAGATCAAACTCAGAGAGTCTCAAAGCCCAGTGAAGGCATGAGGAGGACCCATTTCTTCTTTCCACACTCCTTCGGTAATCAGCAGGCCACCACGTTACTTGGAAGCTTTTCCACACACACCAGCCCAAGCATGGTGGCAGCTACAGAATTGTGTGAACTTGTATAATTCCAGAACTTAGACATTTTGGGTGGGGGTTTCCCTTCAAGGACGGTGGCCTGAGAGACTGAAGAGCAGTCTTTCCTCCATTCAGACTTTCATCCTTCCCTACCCCTGCCTGCCCACTGCCCTGTCCTTGCTCCTCCAAACTGCTATCAGGAAAGCAGTTTGAGCCAAGGATTTGGTGTGTGGCTGCCTCTCCCCACCTACTGTATCCTCCGTCTGAGGTTTCCACAGAAAATAGGGCCCATGCCTTCCCCTTTGAGGACCTACAGTGGACCTGAGGTGCCCAATCTGGAAGCTTCTTGCCCACAACCATTTCCCAGAAAGTCGGGCTAGCAGGTCCAGACATGCTGCCACATCCACATCCCTAAGACTCCAGCAGGATGCTAGTGGATACAAGGGGAGATTTGGAAGCTGGATTTAGGAGGCAAGTGAGCCCGGGCAGGTGGAACTAGAGAATAGTATGGGGCTCCAAGCTGTGGCTATCTGGGGTAGGACCTATCCCCTTCACAGGAAAGCCATGCTGTCAGACTAGGGTGGGTCTTCTGGCAGGGAAGATCCCAGCCCACAGTGCTGCAAAAAGTGAATGCAGCACATTTGGCACCTGCAGCAGAACAAATGCTGCCCCCTCCTGGTTTGGAGCATCCTCCTTGACCCTCCTCCCAAGGGCCTTCCCTGGTGGCTGGGAAAACAATCTTGGAGCCCTTCCAAGGCTGAAAGCCATATTATGGGAATAGGGAGGGTCCCCTAGTGGGGAAGATCCCAGCCCACCATGCCACAGCAAATGAGTGTAGTGCATGCAGGTGCCTGCTTGCAATCAGACACCAGAAGGCAGGGTAACACAAGAAAAATTTCTCTTTAGGATATTATTGATCTACTCTATTATTTAAAACTACCAACACAGTAGTGCCAAAGAAGATGAAATATTTGGGAGTTTATCTTACAAAGGATGTGAAAGATCTCTATAAAGAGAACTATGAAACTTTAAGAAAAGAAATAGCTGAAAATGTTAACAAATGGAAAAATATACCATGCTCATCGCTGGGGAGAATCAACACTGTTAAAATGTCTATGCTACCCAAAGGAATATATAATTTGAATGCAATTCCTATCAAAGCTCCATTGTCATATTTTAAAGATCTTGAAAAAATAATACTTCATTTTATATGGAATCAGAAAAAACCTAGAATAGCCAAGACATTACTCAGAAATAAAAACAAAGCAGGAGGAATCATGCTACCAGACCAGAGACTCTACCATAAATCGATAGTGATCAAAATAGCATGGTACTGGCACAAAAACAGGTAGATGTTTGGTACAGAATAGAGAACCAAGAGATCCAGCTACTTACCGTTACTTGATCTTTGATAAGCCAATTAAAAACATTCAGTGGGGGGGGAGGAGCCAAGATGGCGGTCTGTAGCCAGCTTTCTGCAGACACTCCTGTCCAGAAGGAGAGTTAAAGGACAGAAATTTAGCAAGAAAGCCAACGGTTTGGAGCTGAGCCAAGAGACAAGGTCGAGGAACGCACA